>JABCMJ010000050.1:0-25602 GCA_014822125.1 Arbutus unedo
GTAACAAATTAAAAGCGCAAGCTTAACAAAAAAATAAAAGGTTCCTTGAATGGAAAAAAAAATTGGGTCTTATTGTTTGTCTTTCTGAACTTTTTTTAAACTTCAGTTCATGTTTTCGTCAAAACAAACAGTTAATCTCAAATGTTCGACAGTCTACGAAAATATTCAAATACCTGTGTTTTAAGGAATAGTTAATTTAGTCTAAATTGTCTATTAACCTGCTTAAACATGAAGTCTAAAAAGAATGGCCTTGGCAAATCAATTTGTTTCACAATAGACTGATCAATCTATACTTCTATATTCGGTTGCATTTTCAGACTAGTTTTTAAGTTTCATCTTTCTGAAACTGCTGGCATATCTTTCAACTCACTCCAAATCTTTATCCAATCCATCATGCATGTAGTTTTCTTGTACACAATTGCCTTGACAAATTAAGAAGGAAAAAAACACACATAAATTGGAAAGTTGGGCGTGGTCAAAGTGGTCACCGTCGTGAATTTTTAGCAGGATTAATTCTCAAGAAAGTTAGCAAGATGTTTCAACCAATCCCAACGAATTACATTAATAGGTTATTGCAAATTAGACCTTTTAGTCAATATATATATAACACTGATGGAAAACTAACTAAAAGTTGGGATAAAAATTAAAAACATAAAAAGAGAGAAAAAATAATAGCTCTTCCATGGATAGGGTAAGTATATAGGAACAAAGAAATAACAAAGAACTGTTCCAAATTATGTTAACCAATCAAAGAGTATTACTCTCACCCCCCAATAACAGTAACCATTCATCATTTGTACAATTATTTTAGAGTTCAATTAACTATGATCACGGTTCTACCCTTACTCGAGGGGCTCAAAAGTGAATCTGTTTAATAATTTAATGGTTAATGGGCACAATTGTAATGGGCACAAAAGTAACCAGGAGTGTTCCAGGGTTATAATGGGCACAATTATAAGAATCAAACTATGTTTGGAAAGATTTTATGTGATGGCTATTGTCTTGATTTACATAAATGGCTGCACAATTCAAAATATTGCTTTCACTGATTAGCTAGTAAATTCAATAGTCGTTCACAAAAGAACGTTCAAAGTCAAAAATTATCTTATCCTATAAGGGATAGTTCCTACTGAACTCTCAGAACACGTGTGTTTGCATAGCATTACATATCATGACAATTTCATCCTTGTGGGGAACTGTTAGAAAATTTTAATTGTTGCAAAATTTGAGCCCCCAATTGATGTGGGTCTCGTTTTTCAATTGGATCGGTCCAGTATACCATTGTGCTTGTCTCCGTGAGGAGATTAAAATTGAATACTAAGTTTGCCAAAAATATTTAAGACTCAATGAGAAATTGTGACCAAAGATTGGTACAAAATATTTTAAAGGAAAAGTTTTGCCCCGCATTGGCTGGAGCAGTAAAAAAAAATGAGTTTATTAAAGCAAAATTTACTTAAAGGCTTGACCCTTTGGGTCATATAACTTTTCCGAGTGGACAAGCGTGCATCGTATTGTCCCATTGACCATACGCGGGAGCACTATTGCCGTCAACCAACCATACCGAACCGGTCCAAATTGAGTTGGGTCGGCTCAATAAGATTAAAAACCGGCTTGGGCCCAATAATTTATATTGTCTTACTTCTTTTTTGTGTAATTTGAATTGGGCTTGGGTCTGAACGAATTGATTTATTGGTCTTAATTAATTTTGCTTGGGCTTGGGTCCAAACGAGTTGGGTTTTCTAGAAAATCAGGAAGAGTTTTCTCCCAAAGGTCAAGACCTTCCAAAGGGCTCTTGTTTATACCAACAGTCGTGACCGGTAATTGTCCGGAGGATTCGAACAACCACTGTATCTTCTCAAATGGCCACCTCTGCTATAACAAAGGGGCCTCTTTTCTTGTTTGATCCATCCAAAAATACCATACCATTCATCTATATTCCAGTGAGTGGCGCCATTGTTGAGGGCGATTTCGCTTTAAGGACATAGTAATGTGATTACTAGTCTCGATAGCCAATTTTCGAAAACCTGAAATTGGTCTTCTAAGTTACTGTTTTCTTGTTTGTTATTGTTTGTGTTTCAATTTTTAGTATATTTGTATTCTGAAATTTTATAGCAAATTTGCATACTTGAATTTTTTTTTTTTTTTGACAATTTGAGTGCGGATTTTAACAATCTTGAAGCAAAATTATTTTCTGTCTAAAGACGCATTGGAAACTATTAAACTAGTGCACCCGTTCACTAGTGTACTCGTTCATTCACTAGTGTACCCATTCCATTTTTATTTTTATAATTAGGTATATATATCAATAATGAGTTAATATTGTACATTAATTACATCACATTCTCATAGGTTGCTCCAGTATGATAGTAAAAGCTTGGCCTTGTCTCTGTTCGTGCTCGTTAGCGTTTTTGTTTCCTAGTTCGCTTGATGATTCTTGTTTCCTTTTTATCTTATCTCATGATTTTCATTGTTTTGTTGCCCTTGTGTTTGGCTTCTTTGACCACCTATCGGTACTGCATTTGCCCAAGTTCTATATCCGGGGCATTCTCACCTCACATGGCCGATTTTTCCACAATTAAAATATTGGTCTGATCCACCCATTCTCCAACAATCTTTCGTATGATTTTTCTCGCAAATCTGGCACTTCAGTGCGTTCCTTCTTTGGTTTCCTATGCTTGGTTACTTCCATCTAGTATCTTTTGGCGGATGAAACTTGGTGCTCTTTGTTCTCATAGTACATTGGCATTTTGCTCTATTAAAATGGATCAGTTAAGAATGTCTATGTAATTCAGTTGTTGTAGTGGTCATAAACTTCTTGAGATGTCGTTCCTTAGGCCTTTTTCAAGCCTTTTCACCCTCATATCATCGACAAAGATCATGTGTGGCGCATATTTTGCAAGATTTGTATCCTCTACTTCATACTCGGCCATCATCATCACTAATTTCTATTTTTGTTGCGCGCATTCGGTGCACTTCACGTTCCACATGCCTTTAACACATTCCTCTCTTTGAACAATGCCCTGAATCGGGTGTAGTTCATTATTGGTTCTTCCATGCTCTTCAAGTTCCATCACCAGTTCACTTGTCTCGTTAGTAGAGACAAACTTATCTCTATCTTTTGTAAGTCATTGCACTTCAAGAGTCAATAGTTCTTCTTCATATCAACTAGCCATTCTTCTGCCTTTATTATATTCGATTCTCCATCAAAAGTTGGGAATCTGAGTTTTAAGAATTCTCTTACCATGGTCACGTCTGCGGCAGGTAGTTCCAGATTCTTAGTTTCTTTTGGAGTTTCTGGTTGTCCTTTTATTTTGTCTTTTAACTGAGCAGGTACATTCGGTGATGACGTAGATGGTTGTTACTGAAAGTGTAGCCGAAGTAATTATTGTTGAGCTTGCATTGCTCCCACTAGGGCTTGCATCATATTTTTAAGTTCCATGATCTGGTCATTGGAGTTATTATTCACGTCATGTAAAGATCCGAAAAATTTTGAACTTTTAATTTAATGTTCGGATAAATGAATATTATTAATGTGGAGAATGTGAAATTGATGTACTAATATGATTTGGGGTCAATTTGACATAATGTGATATAACATGATAGTCTTGGGGGCTTGTAGTAGCATGTTTCATACATAAGAGTCAATAGTTCTTCTTCATTTCAACTAGCCATTCTTCTGCCTTTATTATATCCGATTCTCCATCAAAAGTTGGGAATCTGAGTTTTAAGAATTCTCTCACCATGGTCACGTCTGCGGCATGTAGTTCCAGATTCTTAGTTTCTTTTAGAGTTTCTGGTTGTCCTTTTATTTTATCTTTTAACTGAGCAGGTACATTCAGTGATGACGTAGATGGTTGTTACTGAAAGTGTAGCCGAAGTAATTATTGTTGAGCTTGCATTGCTCCCACTAGGGCTTGCATCATATTTTTAAGTTCCACGATCTGGTCATTGGAGTTATTATTCACATCATGTAAAGATCCGAAAAATTTTGAACTTTTAATTTAATGTTCGGATAAATGAATATTATTAATGTGGAAAATGTGAAATTGATGTACTAATATGATTTGGGGTCAATTTGACATAATGTGATATAACATGATAGTCTTGGTGGCTTGTAGTAGCATGTTTCATACTTTAGGGGTGTGAGTGTAATTATTGGGCATGGATTTTAACTTAGATATGTTATTTTCATTTGCACATAGCCCATCTCACTCCTCAATCTCTTATACGGTTGAAGCTCCCATCCATACTCCATCCAAAAATATTGCTCCAAAGTTCGATTCTTTCAAGATCCTATGTATTTTCCTCACCCTCGATTGATATCCGATGGCCATTCACGTGCATTTGCTTGAAAGGGGTGTTTTTTAAGTTTTTTCTTGCATTTGGAGATAGGGCTTGGAGTTGGAAGCTTGATCTTTGTATCTAAACTTTGAGGTAGGAATTTCTCACTATTATTACATGTGTAGAACTTGATTTAGTTGCCATTTGATACCTTGAACTTGATTTGAAAACTCTAGAGTTAAAGATCAAAATTTGTTGAAAATGCTCTTATTCATGCACAATGCATCGGTGCCTTATTTTTGGTAGCACCAGTGTCAATAGCTTGTAGTATCTCAGTTTTGATGCAAGGCACTGGTGCCTTAATTTTTGATGCATCGGTCCCTCCCTTTCTCATTGTTCCCAACTTTCAGATTTTTAGACTAAGTACCAGTGCCTTATTTTTTGTAGCACCGGTGTCTTTTACTTGCAGCATCTAAATTTCAACTAAGCACCGGTGCTTATTTTTGGGCACACCGGTTCCTTGAATCTCAAAAATTTTCATTGATTTTGCCTTGCTTTGACACTTGTTTTAGCGCATTCTTCTACTTGGATTGTAACTCCATGAGTTCTAGAACTTATGTTTTTCTTGGACTCTAACTGTTAACTTTCATGGCTAATTTTAGATCATGTTAAGCACTGTAGCATGTTATAAATTGAGAACAAAAGTACTTTGAACCTTCTTCTTTGAAAGGACTCTAATCGGTGTTCCTTGTCATTGAATTGGTGCCCATGGTTAGTGGCTATTAGTGTTGTTAGGTGCTTGCACCGGTATCTCCCTTGCATTGCATTGGTGCCTTAGACCTTGAAAGTTTTCTTTGTTTTGCCTTGCTCAGGCACTTGTACCTATATTTTTAGTAAGGCTTGGACTTCTTGGTAATTGATTTCTAAACTTGTTCCTCGGTGTTTAGTTGAGTCATTTGGGCACTTGATACTATTTTGGGAATGTAGGTTGATTGCCTTTAAATGTTGGTGTCTTAACCGATGTTTCCCAATGTATTGAACTTATGTCTCTTGGGTGTAGTTTCTAGAATTTTACCTTTCTTCGATGAATGAACCGATGGTGTATCTTCAACTTTCGGTCGGTATCTTTGTGATCAATTTGTCTCATCTCCTTGGATTATATGGGTTGACATTCTATGACAGCTCTTAAATAAATTGAGCTATTGTGGCACATTGTTAACTAAGAACAAATGATACAAACTTCATAATTCACCTTAGTGCCTGATCGTGCATATTGAAAGCTATGCAACCTATAACGTAAGATGATGTTCGGACACAGTAAATTGTTAAATGTTCCTGGGTTTTAAATATTGGTTTACGATGATGATGTTAGGATTCTTTGAGCCATTGTGACATGTATGAATAGGAATTTATTGGGACATTGTGGTATAGCTTGAAACAAAAATGGTTAACGTGGAATATGGAATCTATGTTGATGATTGAGTATGCTAGATGGTACTTGTGAAATAGATAATTTACTAAGGTAATTGATCTTGCTAGATAATGACCATGAATTGTATGACTCCCATTACTCATTGAATAATACGAGAAAATAGAAATAAAACATGTGATGCATGTGTACAGCGTACTAGACTCCTTCGGGAATACTAGACAGAGCCCAAACTGGAATCTTTCAGGAATGTCAAGAATGACATTGAACTAAACACCTTCGAAAATGTTAGGTAGAACCAGAACTAAAATCTTTTGAGGATGCCAGAAATGACATTGAACTAGACTCATTCGGGAATGCTGGGTAGGGTCAGAACTGGAATCCTTCGAGAATGCCAAAAATGATCTTGAATTAAACTCCCTTTAGAGATGTGCTAGGCTGATATAACTGGTTCCATTCGAGGTACTGTCAGAAATGACACATTAACACATGACGAGAATATATCTTGATGACACATGATTCGTGAAATTGTAATTAGTGAATTGAGAAACCATGATATATTGAGAAGTTGTTTATGCATTTTCTTAACTTAATGTCGTTTCCGCTTGCTTTCTATCTCTCTTGTATAAATATTGTTGTTCACATGGTTTAGTATATTATGTGATCCACATGTAATATCTATGTAGATTTTCCTATTGGGCTGTCGAGCTCAACCTTAGAGTAGTAGCATGGAGTGCCATGGATGACATTTTTTTTTTTTTTTGAAAAATTGCATGAAGAGAGCTATTTATTTCTTTTTAGACCATCCTTTGAAAAGATCCATTATAACTTGCACTTTGGTTATTTGATTCAAATGTTGTAATACTTTAAATCATTTTTCAATGATGTTTGATGGGTTGAGATAACCCTATTTTAGTAACCTCATTTGATCTGAAACATTTTGGATCTATCAAAAATGGACTTTTGGGACTTGGTGAGCATTGTGAGAATTTTACTTAATATTAATGTATTATTTATTATGTTGAAAACTAAGGGCGTGACACGTCATCACTGTATATCCTTGATCGTGTGTTTACCATCACGTTGCCTCGAAAGTAGGAGTGACGTAGTTAAGATGCTTTTAATATTTATAGTACTTAGTATCATTATCAAGTCAAACTCAAGTGGGCCCATCATGTAAAGCACGCACATATCCTTTATGCATCGATCCAAAAGGTAACACATCATTAGTTATGAATCAAAACCTATGCCTTGTACTACCGGTGTGTTTGAGTCACAACATCTTATTACAATACAAAATTATGGAGATTCAACTTGCCAAAAAAGTCAATGTTCTTCCCCACAGCATAGCCCAATAAAAATGTATCTCTATTCCGTCCGACGAGTCCTAACCTTGACTAGGTCCATTGACTGACGTCTCTAATTCATCATATAATATCATGTCTCATTCCTTTGGCTCCTCAAAAGTTTGGGAATTCTCCGGTCTTCCTTTCTTCCATGTGTTACTTCTATGGATTGAGTTCCAACTCTTGCTCTTCCAGGTGTTCCTTTGGTTCGTCATGTTTCTTCTTTTTTACGGATCTTGCTTCTTGCTTCTTCCTTAATCTCCTTCTCTTGTCCACATTAGCTATAAGTGAGTTGTCTCATGATTTCATCTCTTGACATTATTCGTTGCCTTGGCATATGCCAGTTGTTTCGCTTGATGTTGGGGATAAACCAATGCTTGTCTCTTTTAATCGGTGTATTGAGGCTTCTCATTTATTTGTTTGACCATTCTTTTATAAGTTACATGATCTGCTCCTTGATCTATCACTACTTCATATATGTCTGGGTTTAACAAATTGACTCTTTCTTCTCTGTAGTAGTACCCTCTGTAGATGTCGTTGCTAATGAAGTTGTCCATTGCACCTACGGTACACAAGGTGTAGTCTCTTGTGTATACCGATCTATCAGCTTGTCGTTACTAATATAAGTTACATACTTAAAATGTAAATAAGCATGTAAATATACAAGTATGGTGTAACGTCTATATCTTTGCGTTTTATTTTTAAAAATATAAAAACTCTGCTCTGATACCACTTCTATCACGATCCATCCCAATAAGACGGGTTAGTTTTACTGGTCGATCACTAACCTGTCTTATATCGGGATGAGTCATGACATTTTTTTATGTCTTTAGGACTATGTTGTACTAGTGGAATGTACTTGCTCTAAAATATGTAAGACATATAATTTTATTGCTGGTTGAGCCGTGTTTGGCCAGAACCGAAGATTTATAACTTATGTTTATTTTGAATGGTTGTAAAAGACTAGATGACACTCACCTTGGGCATTTTAAATGGATATTTCTATTTATGCACCCGCGACTCTAAATATGTTTTATACATTTGTGAATGTATGATGTTAAAAGATCATAAATTATTTATTATGGATGCGTATTAGTGAGTTAATCTCAGTGGTCGATCATTAACCCCCATCTTATATGAATGGATCGTGACACTCACGAACTATCTTTTGAATGTTATTTTTGTAAATACTTAACATCTCCTATGCAAACATCTATATAACAAAATAGAAAACTATTTCTACAAGGAATAATTTTTTTACATCAAATCTGAACCCTTTATTTTATACATCTAATGGTCTAAAAAGAACTCGGCAGACGTGATTAATTTAAATATTAATATTAAATTACTTTAAGAAGTGTCTTCAAATTCGGGTGATTGGCTAGTTAGTATATATTATCGGACCTTCAAACTTAATACTCAGGTAATCAAATCTTTTCACTCATTTTATAATCTATTGGAGTGGGATATTATTAAGTTACTCATTCTACGCGCTTTTTAGTTTACAAAAAGCATTATATATTTTATCAATGGTTAGCCAATAAAAAAACTCAAATATTTTTTAATTGGATTTTTTAAACTTACCAAAATGCCCCACAATACCAAATAATTAATCAATCACATCTTTTCAACGCAGATTAGAACAATTGCTAACAAATATTTTAGATTTTTTATTGAGTTGTGGAATAATACCTGAAAGTGTTAATGATCATGATGCAAAAATACAAACGATGAAAAACCAGCAACACTAAAAAATGGGTCAACTTCAAAGAGTAATGGAGGTGAGACACCACAATGGGATTTTACCTGCCTTGGTTAAGTGGTTCAGAACCGAATTTTGGGAGAAAAAAATTGCCAAATCTTGGCCAAAGTTCTTGAGATTGAAACATAACATGTCAGGGTTTTACAGCCTTCCAATTGCTGCCAGGAAAACTGCAGCGTTTTGGGTTTGAAACAAAACTCCCTTTGTGTGTTGTCTACACACACCTCGTTAACGGAATTTTATCTTAAAATTTTGAGTTTACAGTTAATCTCGAAATATTTTTTTAAGTTAACTGCGAATTTTAAAAAAAATTTTGAAAGTAAAATCTAGAAAACACGACCGAAAAGAGTTTAAATGAGCGATATCGGTCATTTTTTTTAATGCAACGGTTGCAAAAGTAAAAAAAAATATGTTTATTTTACCACCGCCGCATTAAAAAAAGTGACTGACATCGCTCATTTAAACCCTTTTTGATCGTTTTCTTTACATTTTATTTCCAAATCTTTTTAAAAAACTCATCGTTGACTTAAAAAAAATTCAAATTAACTGCAAACTCAAAATTTTAAAGTAAGATTTTGTTAAAAGAGTGTGCGGTTTAATCGTTGCCAAATAAATCATGGTGATTTAATGCTAAAAAATAATGTAACATCATTAATAAACAAATGAAATAATATTTGTAAATTTCTTTTCTAAACATAATTTACAAATATTATTCTAAAAAAAATACAAAAACACCAAAAAAAAAAAAAGGAGTTTTTGCTTTGACCTTGGACACCAGAGTGGTAGACACCAAGGCCAAGCCAATAAGCATACCCATTAACGGAGGTGAGATTGTATACATTTAGGTGTCCTGGTACCGATCCACTACCAATCTTGACATCTAACGGTTTAACAAATTTCAACCCTTCATTTTATACGTCTAATAGTCTAATACTCAGATACATTGAGAAGTACCTTCAAACTCGGGTGATTTGTCAATTAGTATATATTATTAGACCACCAGACTTGATACTCAGGTAATCAAATCTTTTCAATCATTTTACAATTTATTAAAGTGGGATATTATTAAATTACAAAACACATAAAATCATTCTAGGCGTTTTTTTTAGTTTATCAAAGTGGACATTGAATAGTTCGCCAACGAATTCACATATTTTTTTAATTGGATCTTTTATATCTATCGAAGTGATCCACAATATTAAATAATTGACCAATCAAATCTTTTCACACAGATTATCAGAACAACTGCTAACAAATATTTCAGATTTTTTATTGAGTTATGGTGTAATACCTGGAAGCGTTAATAATGATGATGAAAAATCAGCAAAACTCTAAAATGCAAAAGAAATAATCAAGTGAAAGTAAAAACACAATAAGAAAAGAGTAAGGGATTATGCATATCATTTATAAGATCATCAAAGACAAAATGTGAATTGTTCCTTTTTTTTTTTTACAAGATTAAAGTTATACAAATAAAAATAAACATAGAGAGTATACCTTTCCTCTGTTTTTTATTTTCTTTCCTTAAATTTAAGTCTAATTATCTTGAGCATAGAAATCAAGAATGTCTCTGAGATTGAGCTGAAACAAAGAAGAAGAATCATTCTGCATCAACCACAACATGTGCTCAAACAAAATAGCATCCACATCCACAAAAACCACTCTCTTCTTCTTCTTCTTACTGTAATCAATAAAAACTCCTCCCCTGTTATCCTCCTTCAGCAAATCGATCAAAACCCGAAATGGGTATTCTTCAAGAACAAAAGGGTCAACCACGAATTCTTTCTTCTCCTTCCCAACCACCACCGTCACCGGATCATCGGAACCCCCAAATATATCATCGGAAAGTGGCCGGTAGCCTAGCCGTGAGCCGGAACACCTCCTTGTTAATATTGAAACAGGGAGTACTAAGCAATCCATGGGATTTCTTCTTTCTTTTTGTCAAGACTAGGTGAAAAGTCTCAGAATGGATGGTGGGGGGTGGATATGAGGATACGTACATGTGTGTGAAGGGTTTTTATGTGGGTATTTTGGGTGTTTTTGGACTGTGTGGGTGTTGGGATTTTTGCGTTATTGAGGAGGAAAAGCGAAGTTTTTTATGATGAGGGAAGAGGCTTGTTAGGTTGTGATTGAATTGGCATTCCAACGGCTAATGACGGTGAATAAATATAAAAACAAATCAAAAGTTTTTTGTTTTGGTATCTGTCTGTAGTCATAAATTTGTAGGTATGAGTCCACATTTTATATGGTTTTCCTGGTAAGAGTGCCGTTGGAGAGAGAGAGAGAGAGAGAGACGGAAGCTGACAATTTGACAAATCATAGGGGACGGTAAACGGAGGCTATTAGACACCGACAAAGAGCGTTAGTATTATTACAATCACTTTTACTATTTCGGATTTAAAAAGTAATTCGAATATTTTATTTTATTTAGCTCGATAAGTATTATTGTACATCAAAATACTCGCTAATCATATATATTAGTACAGAAATAAACAAAACCCATTTATCTTTAAAAAAAACTAACAGCTAATATAATCTTGAGAATAAACTTGAAAACAAACGCGTGTTAATCATTTTTTTATCACTGTTCAATCAGTACATTTTGTTACACATGCAACAAACTTAATGAGTCGCAAAATAAATGGTTCAGATTATTTTTTTGGATCCATTAAGAATTCCATATTAAGAGAATAATAAATCACAACAGTCCGTAAGCTGTCAAGTTTATTAACTTTTTAGTTGTGTTTATTGAAAAAATAATGAGGTGATACTAATTGACCGTCACATAAAAATATAAAATTTCAATCAAGTGTATGATTTTGTGTAAGTGTTTGAATGTCACGTTGTCTTGACCGTGTCCTAAAATAACCCAATAATCACTCTAGCTTACAACTGAGGTTTCCTGGCAAATGAGATTGAAGCGACTTTAATGCAAAATCACGCCCAAAGCCGCGTATGAAGTAAATTGAGGGTCTCTCTCTCTCTCTCTCTCTCTTGCCGACCTTCTTTGTTAGCTCCGCGCCCTTAGACGTCGACGAAGAGACCCGCTTCGTTTGAAAGAAAGAGACCCATGAGAAAATATTCAATATAATTGTTGCACCACGTCAGTATATCTATTGTGTAGTTATTTGGAATTTCTAATTTTTCTGACAGGTATTTCAAGATTTCCTCACCATTAACATATGATAATATTAAAATTAAATTTACTTTTCACAACATATTTTATAATTATCAGACCTCGATCTTAAAATTGATTCAATTTCTTTTGCCGATTGTTAACATGTTTTTTTGCATTCTTTATTTCGTTAGGAGAGAGAAATACCCATTCATCTTTTTATGTAGTAATAAGAAATCATCATTGTCAGCGAAGAGAAAATATTTTCTTTTTTTTTTCAACTCTTTTCATTGTAAACATTGGTTCTGTCTCTGTGTAATACCGATTCTCTTCGGACTTGTTCAATTTAACAAGGAAGAAAAGGAAAATATAAGAATATATATATTTTTTATTTTTCAATTAATAAGAGAATTATGAGACCAACGTTCCTAACTTTTCTATTATGATTAATTTTCTTGCAAAACATAGTTTCCAGAAAAAATTTAAAAGAATTTTATTTTTAAACTCATTTTTTACCCAATTAAATTATTAATTTTAATTTTATCGTAATATTTATTTTACAAAATAAACACATGATACGAATCTTTTTCTTTAATTGCATAAAGATGTTGTGGTTGGACACGGGAAGAACTGAGGTACGGTTTGGGGGTGGGAAATTTGTAGATGAGCATCTGTAAATGTGCGCCAATCAACAGCGTGCGGTTCCTTTTTGTCATCACTGTCAATTTCAATAAGTTTCTCAGTACGGACAAACTTGACTATCAATGTTTTTATTAGTATAATATGCGTTGGTACTAAATATATATTTTGTATTGTATTTAATTTATCATAATTATCAATATATACATAAGCTAAAAAGATAGTTAAAAAAATTTAAAAAAAAAAAAAAATATATATATATATATAGACACACACATACATATACCGGTTCTAGTCTATATTAACTAGTACGAAGTCGGTATTTAGAACGATACGGTATTAAAAATATTCAGTATTATTTATACGCCAGCACAGTATCGACCGATACAATACGATACGATACGATATTGATAACATTGATTTCAATACAACCAGTCTCACCCTCTAATGCCTCACTATATGATGACCCATTTTGCAGAATTGCTATTCTTGGACGGATTTGGAGAGGCTGTAGTGCACTTTCCTATAGTGTGCATGTAGTGCGGACAACACGACGTAGTTTTGTTTGCTTTGCCATCGAAACTATATCGTTTTAATTCCATGCATTTTGATAACAATTCGTGTGTGATAAGTTAAAATAATGTAGTTTCAAAGGAAAAATAGATAAAATTTTGTCATTTTGTCCGCATTATACGCACATTATAAAAAAAGTGCACTACAGCTCTCCAAAATCTATTCCTAAACTACCCTTGTGGCTTACCAAAAAACTAAAGAAAACAAAAACACAGAATTCCCCTATGCTCTCATCACAAACTCCCTAATTAGATAGATTTGAGATTTCTTTATCAGATAGAAACAAAATTGATGAAGTTGAATGAATCATAGTTTGTATAATCTTAGATTATGCAATTGTGATTTGTAAGATTAGTTTATTCATTGAAGTCATTGATTCATATTAAGATTATATTTTATAAAAGTTAGAGTCGAAACTTTTAATTAAATTTATTAATCCCCAAGTCCAACCAAAAACCCTTGTTGGGTTCATGAGTCTCTTATATTGTGACCTTTCGAATGGTTTTCATACTGGAAAGTCCAAACCAAACACAGGTATGATATTAATAGGGTTAGAAAGGTTATATTTTTTATATTTTACTTTTTTTTGTGTTTTCTAGCTTTTCGTCAATTTTTTGTGTATTTTTTAGCTCGTCTCGACGAGATGAATCAAAAAATTAAATTAAATAATCTAAATAAATTGTCTATTTTAAATTATTTATATTTTTAATAATTTTTTTAACAAATTCAATCATATTTTTTTATCTTTTAAATTCTTCTCATCAAGACAAATCTATAATCTATGATCCTTTGATGCAAAATAAATAAATTCAAAAAGAATTAAATAAAAAAGTGAAGAAAACTTAAAATTATGAATTGACACACGATCTTTTCAAATGAGCTCGAATTCCAAATAGGTTTAGGATTGTAAACAAGTAGAATCAAACTAAATTTTTGCGGGTTGGTTTGTTAAATTTTTAAGAATTTGAACCCATGCTCGAACCAAATAAAAAATTAACAAGCCGAGCTAACATAAGTCTGAGTCGAGCTCGAACTTGTTCATGAATCTTAACGAATCAAAAATATTATACATTTATACTCAACGTCGGGGTCTAGGGTGATAAAATTTTCTATTTGAAGGGGGAGATCCTAACTTAAAAACAGCAATTGAGAGAAGTCTTGATAAAACTCTGGATACTTGTTTGTATATTTAGGGGGGAAATAGAAGTAATAATGTATATATACACCCCAAAAAAGTAAATATTTTATGAATAGACTCCTAAAAATATATTTAGTTATATTTTAAGCTTAATCGAGTAAAATAGTATCCAGTTTAGAATTAGCTAATTTACTAAATAAGCTTAAAACCGAGGATTGAATTCGAATCACTTGAGAGACTAATCAAATTTAAAACTTTTACCAAATTAAATCTCAAACTATTGACGAACGACCCCGTTTACTCGCAAGATATAACCACTTTAGCGATGCATTTATGATGTCATTTTTTGTGACCACTTTCCGATGAGTTTCTATTGGATATTTTTCTCATGGGTACTTTTCACGGGTGTCATATGAAAAAGGTCAAGCAATCACACAAAGTCCGTCAATTGTCAGTATATTCCAAATGCAAATGCAAATGCAAATTTGTTTTTCCACATTTAAGTTGACATAACTTCAAAAAACAAAAACAAAAACAAAAAACACATCAAGGATTGCATTGAAATGAAAATATCCATTTTCCAACCACAAGTAAAGAGGATAAAATTCTAGTTATTATCAAACTCACAGTGACGCGAGAGTTAATAGATAGCTAAGTTGAGAGTACAATTTTTTTAACCTTCTTTTTACTCACTCTCATTGATTGAGATAATGTAAGTCTCGTCCTTGCAATATACTTTTTGATAAGAACATGATCATCTCAACCATTTCCTGGAGTGAGTTCACTCTATGATGAACAAAATCCATTTCCTAAGTTCAAGGTTTAAAATAGAGGTCTGTATTATCCTACCAAAAATGAAAGGGATCCCTATGGGTAGGCTATAGGGTTATATCCTACAATTTCCATTTATTATAAATAACAAGGTCAAGACACTCTATTGCACAATTCTAAGGTTGTGTTTGGATTGAGGATACATGGGCATGATCATTGAGGAAAAGGAAAAGATGAATTCAGTTTTTGTTCTCCCAATCATTTCCCTTTTCTTTGATCAATTCCTCTACAAAATCCATATTCCAAACACAGCGTAAAAGGTATGGCCAAAGCTACTGCGAATAACCCAAAATCTGAGATAAATAGCTGAAACTAAGCAACATGTATGTTGAGGGAATCATGCGCCCTCGGCTTTTTGTCAAATTAGCCAGTGTTTCACTCCGATTGTAAAACAAGAACAGAGAAAATGTGAGCCAACTCATACTGCAAATGCTAAATAAGACAAACTAGGGTCAACCAGTAGAAAGAAAGGGCTCATATGATTGCTGGTTAGTATTTGCAAATCAACATCTAAACCTCTGATCTGGGGCATCAGCTAAGTCGATAATCTAAACGAAACCGACGGACCACCAACTGGAAACCATCTTCACATTGAGTTTCCCCAGCCCATATTCGAGTACATGGGCATAGAACTATGAACTGGTTGGCTAACATTATTGTAAGGCCCTGAGACCCTGTCAAAAGGACTGCCATCATTCTCGTCGGATGACTCACTTGAGTGGGCTTGGGAGGGAGGACTTGCTGCAGCAACTGGTTCACCGAAATTCAAAGTATTGGACATTGGTGTTGAGGGTGGCCCTGATTTTGATTTCTTTCCATCTGCGATGAAGCTACCAACAATAACCTGGCAGTGCATAAAATACGTTTTAGACTTGGATAAAGACATCGTCTGATTAGATCCACAACTCCTAAAGCATCAGACATTTGTCGGAATCGATTTGGAAAGGGAAATGAGAATCGGGTGTGAGTGTTGGGTTTACCCAGGCACCAAACCCCCTGCCCTTGATTGCTGAGTAGAGGGATACATAATGTCGACAACTACGTGGACATCTCATAAAACATTTAACATGTTGTAAATGGTTTTGAATTCCAACACAAGGAATCATGACTTAGATAGTGCTTAAACATAAAAAAGGGATGAGGGCATACAGAAGGGGATTTCTATGACCCAACCCTGTGAGAGGCTAGAAATTTTTTATCCCACCAAAACTGTGACCTTAAATTTATCAAAACACGAGACAATTCAAGACGGTGTGAGATCACTTTGATCAACGTGTCTAATGAGGTATGGCCTGTATAAGGGTTGGAAGGATATACCATTACCTCTATACCTTGTCATATCCAAGTGAACCTATGCACGTGAGGGAGAAAAGAGTTCGTGTAACACTTCGGGCACGTTTGATTGTCGAACTAATTAGTGAGGGATAAGTTAGTCCCGGACTGTTAGTCCTGAGATTACTAGTCTTGAGACTAAAATAAAAGTTGTCCCTTGTTTGTTTTGGTCTAGTATTAATTACAGTACAAAGAATATGTGAGTTATCCAGTGTTTGATTGCTAAGTTATGAGATGAATTAAATTTTACATTTCCTGGTTCTATACTCATTATAATACTAAATGTTTTTCATATGCATTGTTTAACATATAGCTTTCGGATCATCGGATCAAAATTAGTCCTTCCAAATGCCAAATTTTTAATAAACAAATTAGTGCTACCAAAAGCCAAGTTATTGCTTTAATAAACATGCCATTTGCTGGTAACATTTTTTCGTGTTAAATTAGTGCTTCCAATACTCATTTGCTAATAAACAAGTTGGATCATCAGACTGAACAACAATATTTCCTAATAAACACGTTGGTTTATTTTCGTCTTGGACTTTTTTTTTAGTTCTAGAAAATAATTTTATACTTTTTAAATCTTATCCATCGAGATGAATCAATAAATCACAAAAAATTAATATAAAAAATAAAAAATTGAATAACAGTAAAAAATAATTAAAACAGATAAGTTAGGTCAAATAGACTCCGGATTTAATAGGCAGTAGAAAAGTCGCTAGATGCCTTCAAAAAACTACACTAAAGAGAAAAAAGTAAAGAATAGGACCAAATTCTCTCACTATATACATGTTCATTACTATTTTAATCTTTAGTCTATTAGATTTTTTGTCTAAATTAAGATAACTTTATTTGCCCAGATGTCGTTGAGAGTATCATTCGTAACTTATATCAATCTTAAAATGTACTTATGGGAGATTAATTCTGTTATCTTCATTTGGGTCGTTTCAAAATCTAGTCCTTTTGTAAAGAAAAAAATTAAGAAAATCAAATTGACCATATTTGAAAGTGGCCCATTAAGGACGAAGTTCATTTACTTTTGGAGACATTCTTTGTGGGTGAGGATTTTAATTGAGGGTTACTTTTGGAGACATTCAGTCTGGAGTATAGTTTTGTCCCCCAAAAATAATACCACCCCTAAGCTGGGACAAAGTTATCCCACACAAATAGGCCACTATGTTAGTTAGAGTGGACTTGTCAATCTTATCTAGCCTGTAATCAAACACCGGCTTGAGCTGAATTAAAATGGAATAGAGAGGTGAGTTATCTGTCAATCAAACGTGCCCCGATGGAAATTCGTGCTCCTTCCACACATAGAAACACAAAATATTAAAGAGGGAAGCTGGCAAATGGTAACAGAACCAGTACCTGTACTGGTGTTGCTGCCACAAGCATTCCTGCAACTCCTCCACCTAAAACTCGTCCATCTGACCCTGCCAAGGACACACTCAGACCACCTGCTCTGCTGCGGCTACCATTGCTTTCTGACAGGAAGAAAGAACCTGACAAAGAGATAATTTCAAATCGGCCCTGCAGAGAAAATTGCTACCATTATTAACATAATTGGGAAAAATGTGCGCATCTACGGATTTATCACAAAATTGAATTTTGCAAATAATTAGCGCTGGACCACCATCTCCGCACGGAGTTGCAAATCAAATATACACATGTAAGCTGGCGACATATCAGGTGCCTTTGATAGTACAACGCAGTAGAAGCATTCAGAGACAAACGGGTTTCAAAAAAGGAGAACAAGTAAATAGAGGGCTAGACATCAAAAGGGAAAGATTTTACTTCCCTTTCAAAACTAGACGAAGTATTCTGAGTTGACTAAAGATCGAAAGACGAAAACCCAGTAAGCTTTTGACTGCATGTGTGAAGCTTACGGTATGTATCAGACATCCAGTACAGAGGACAAGCCACCTAATTTTACGTCAAGCTAATATTTACAATGCCCAAACATCAGCTTGATCCCAATTCTCAGCTAATTACCAGTATCCTTTGCACCCTCCCGAAAGCCGAATGTAGAGGTCTTTTCCTACCCAAGGTTCATAAAGAACTAATCCAGGACTTCCACCGACCACACACTAGAAGCAAACCTCTGTGGGAACCTACTTTTGTAACGATTAAGGGCCTGCCACAACTTCTATAAACTTAGTAAGTTAAATAAGCAACAATAACCGATAACACTTTATTATAAAACAAAAATGGTATCTTGTTTGGCTTCAACAAAGGATGTCCCTAATCTACCATCTTACATGGACCAGGGTATGATTTTCAGGTGTTGTGTCGAGTTGGATTCATCTAATTTACATATCAATGACACAGAGACACACCAGAACATTGATATTCTTTATCATAAAGCTCTTATTTTCTTGGTAAATGGCATCCACGAGGTGCCTTAGTGCATATTATGCACAATATACGAAGTTTTGTTCCTACTTCAGGGCAAACTCGAAATATGAAATATGCTGCTAGGTGAATGTCCAACTAAATATATCGGACACGGATCCATATGCTTATCTGAGTGCAGAGTATCTGACACAAGATACTTTTGGTATTTGGAAGAGTCCATATCACATTACTAATCAAGCAATAGTGCTAGTTCTCAGGATCACATCATTAGTAAGACATGCATGAAAAACAAATGCTGATCAGTTACAGGTCTAACATCCTTCAGACTTTGCCTATAGGCAGTAGTCAGATTTGTAAGCTGTGACTGATAGCGCGAACTTTACAGGAAAAGAATCAGGATCTCATCGCAGGTGGGGAAAGACTTGCACTAGTATAACAACCACATTCTCACGATACAGTACATGCATCAAAAGAGGGATGAGGTTACAATTGAATTAATGGACCTGAAATGGAATTCCTCTAAAGGGAGGAGAGAATGAAGCCCAAAAAGATGTCAAATAGAAAATCTTATCCCATAGCCTATCCAAGTCTTCCTCCTCATCTACAAAGACTCTTAGCATTGTTTCCCCACTATGTGGACCACATAACAACACATCCCATACTTATCCAAATCCAATTCCCAAAATCTTAGCATTGAATAAAAAGGTGGGAAATTCGTAAAGAGAGGCAAGCTCATATTTTGTGTCACCCGTTCTTTCAAAAACAGAACTCAAAAATACTGTCTATAAGAAGAAAGAACTAGAAAAGAAAGATGATAGATCTTAGGCTGCTACGCAAATCGAGCTTCGCATTAGACTCTCACATGGAAGTTCATTCCAAGCCAATTTTCCCCTTCCAATGAAAAAGTCAGCTCTTATGATACTGCCTGATTATTTAGCCACATTGATTTGCTACCTACAAATGCTATTTCAATGAGAAATAAGCATCAAGTTTGAACCAATAAACAATAAAAAAAATATCAGATTTGAACCAAACTTGTCACTTCTAGATTGACATACGTTACTAGGGATTCCAAGTACCATGGAGGGACAGATCACTTTGTTTGAGGGTTTTTTTTTTCTGCATAGATGGTGTAAGTGGTCCACAAGACCACAAGCATCAGCACATTTTCTGCATGCAATCCAAAAATTAATGCAAAGAACAGCAAAAAAATACAAAGAGGTCAGCACGAACCCAATTGCGCTACCCAAAATACCTCATTCTCCAGATTTAGGAAAAAATCTGTGTTCAGGAGATGCCTATTCAGACAGATTGCATGAATAAATTCCATCGCGTGCTCAAGACTTCCAGTGGATACATAAATATTAGACAGGCATAAAGGAACTTCCGACATTCTTACTCACATCATATGACTTAATGACAAAACAACAGCAATATGCATAGCTCGTTTCTCAGAATCATAACAGGAATTTATTGACTTTCTTTCATTTTGGTTTTGGAAAGTAAAAGTTGTTTCGTTTAGTGCTTCTGTTTGAGATATTATTCTATTAACCACCGACAGATACAAAAGAAGCAGCAAAGCTGTTATCAGAACTCCAAGGGCTCTTTACTAAAACTCAATACAAACCTCGTATGTCACAGTGCCACCAGACATTGCTGGCTGGCGAAGGGTGACATTGCAGATGGCACCATTTGCGGACAGAATACAAATAGTACGTGGTCCTTGCTGTGAAAAAGCCATGACCTTTGATGCTATGTCCTGCAACCCCCAGATAAAATGATGACGACTACAATCAAAGTTACAAATAACATTTAACTACACGAGTTAAACCTTAAGCAAGGAAAAATAAACAAACCATACAATCCATTAAAGAAAATGCATATTCTCTAACCTAACACCCAATATATTATTTTCATGCAAATCTTAAAGGGAATATGAAAGCCCATCCAATCATTTGTCATTTGTCATTTGTCTTGTTTATTAAATAGGTCAAACACCTAACTAGAATTGCTGTCTTTATTAATGAGCGTTAACCATTATCCCTCGTGGAAATTAATCAAATGCAACCTGATTTATCGGTTATCTATTATAAAAAGGGTTCTTGCGAACCACCGCCCACTTGGCGGTAGCTAATATACACATGATGCCAAAAAAACACGAATAAAGATACACATTTTATGGATATCAATGCGTATTTACAGATATCAATACATAGTTTACGAATATCGATGTACCTTTTATACATTATACAACTCCTAGGTGGTGGTTAGCATTCTCGTATAAAAAATACAACTTTCATTGAATGTCACTTTGTCAATAAGTGCACTGTTGCCAAACCTATACAAACGTAGATAGTTTTGCTAAATTTCCAGTCTAAATCGGATAATGACTGGCAATTTAATTTCACCAATAGTTCTTAAACTTCTACTAGTTAACATTACGAGTTCATTACCTCTCCCGTTTTGACCAATATAACATGTGGCGTAAAACCAACTCCAAATGATCCTGCCCACCAAAGAAGAAATCAATAAGTTGCTTAACAAATTAAACATTTTTTGTGAAAGCCAGTGCTTACATTGAGTCTCAAAATGGAAAATAGAAATCAGCAAAACATTATATTCGCCTACCTAAAGCATCTAATTGTTTCTTGCTCGACCCAGGTGGCCTTCCTCTACTCCGCTTCGCCTGAGTGGGGTCCGAAAATGCAGCCCCACCACCGGAATCTCCATGGCCCACCACCGCCAAAGGCGAGACTGTGGCTATAGTGGTTGCAGGGGAAGGAGTTGGGGCCAGTCCAAGCGCAATGTTACTGTCGGGCGAGTACTTCCTCGGACGGCCCCTCTTCTTCTTCACGGGTTCAATGCTGAACCCAGACGGTACCAGCTGTGATCCGTCGCCGTATTGCGAGTTCATCGACTCTATCGGCTTTGATCCAGGCGAAATTCCAGAACTAAACGGAAACCTAGGGTTTTGCATCGCCGGGGACGAAGTGTTGTTGTTGTTGTTGCTGCTGCTGTTGGGTAAATTGTGAGTATATGAGTTTGGTGGTGGTCCCGCCATCATGCCCAGCGGCGGTTGCTGTGCTGGGGCTGGTACTTCCCTTAAATCCATCGGAAATGCGAGGTTCTTCTGGAAAATGGAAGTTGGTTTGGAACTGTACCTACTCGAAACCTACTACAGAGAGAGAGAGAGAGAGAGAGAGAGAGAGAGAGAGAGTTGAAGAAAAATAAACTGAGAAAGAAAAGCGGAGCCGAAATTTATAGAGAGATGGGGTCTAGAAAATGAAATCTAGGGTTTTAATATGTGTGTTAAAGAGATTGAGTTGAGGGGTACCAAGAGGGGGTGTGGTTGTATACATCTACTTGGAGTGTAGTAGGGCTGCAAGTACCACTAGAATCACGTCTCCTGAAAAAACAAACCGGAAAATGGCTACGCTTAGGTGCTGTTTGGCAACGTTCTTTAATTTTACTCAAAACACATCCACCTTGTACGTTTTCTTAAAAATAATTACAAAGAGTGTAGAGACATTTGTATTTATATTTATTTTATGAAAACAGCAAACTCATACCCTGTTTGGTAATTATAAATATTTTTAAAAACAAGATTTTGAAATCTATTTGGCCTAACTTTCGATTTTATAATTTTGTTATCTCTATTTAAAAACAATTCGCATTTATTATTTCGATCTTAATTTTTTATGAATTATTTATCTATCTAGATAAAAATAATCTAAAAAATATAAAATTATGTTTAAAAGTTAAAAAAAAATATCACTAAAGATGACCAATAAATTATTTTTAATTATTTTTTCTGAATTTTTTAAAATTGAGTTTATTATTTATTATTTTTCTAAAAATAAGTATATATAGGTTTGTTTCGTAATGTTTTTTGTTTTCTATTTTTTATTTCTTATTTCTTATTTCTTATAACTTCGCATCATTAAAAAAGTATGTTGCTAAATTTATATATTATTCTTTTTGCTATAAGCGTTTATAATTTTTTTTGAAATTATCAAAACAACATTGGGTGTTTCACTTATTTGGAAAATAAAATTTGATAATATTCCGTAGTCATACATAATGTCTCGTTCTCTTTTATTTAATCACTCACAATAATTATGACTCGTCTCTCTCTTGCTCGTCTCTCTCATGTTTCTCTATCTCTCGCCCTCTTCATCATTAACCACCCACCACAATCATATTTTCTCTCTCTCTCTCTCTCCCTCTCAACTACTGCCCATTTTCATGATTCTTCTCTCTCCACCCATTTCTAAATCTATTTATCTCTCAATCACTCATTATAGTTTTAGTTCGTCTCTCTTTTTTATCCCTCACTAGGAATAGAGTTAGAAATGTCACTACGTAGGGACGAACATACTATCTGAATTTGTTTTCGAAATATTTAACAAAGGCGAACCCATATACTTCGAAAATATTTTTTTTATGTAATAATAAATATTTTTTATGTAATAATAAATTTTTTTTTTTCTTACAGGGGAGAGGCGACTTCCCTTACTAGCCCCTCCCTACCCTCTCACTCTTTACTTTCTCTCTATCTAGCATGACTTCATGCTATTTGTAACATATGGTTCATCACAAAAGCTTTATTTTGATAATAAAGTTGAAAAATGAATTGATATTACCATACATGTTTTATGTGATTTTTGTTTTGTTATTTACAACAATACGTTACCAAATATTTTAGTTACTTATTGTTTTTAAAAAAAAACAAAATTCTATTTTGTAATTTTTTATAAACAAGAAACTGGAAATGTTATGAAATAGGCCATATGTAACCGAATCTAACCTAATGTAATAGTTTAATAAAAATAATAAATAATAAAAGTTGGCTTCTCTTCTGTGTCGGTCAACCAGTCTAATAATTTATTTGTTTGACTAAAATTTAATAAGTTAAAATCATTTTCTTTCGAGTCCTCTGCCAATAAAAACGGTGTACGGCATCAGTCCAAAGATTCAACACTAAACCTATTATATATTATACTTCCTTCATCACTTTATTAAAATAAGAGTGATTCTATTTTAATACATACAGTTTCTTTGTACACCCACATATTCACTACTATATTTTTACAACATATTCCTTGCGCACCCACCATATTACTAGGGTCCGGAACCTTTACAATAGTTGGGGGAAAACAACGAGAAAATATATGCAACAGACCGTGTAGGGTTTGAAAATAGAAGGACTTTTGAGGGTACGGGTTATAATTTTGTCCGGAATTAATGGATACTTGAATTTATTCATATCATATGGTGCGATTTTTAACCGACAATTTGATTTAGGTTTTGATTTTTAATGTTGAAAAATCAACAACTTTCGGTTCAGATTCAATTTTATATAATATCCAAACTGAAACCCACAACTGAATCAAAAACATACATTTACTATAGATATGCAATGTACAAGACTAGCAAATGCCCGTCCCTAAAGGCACGGGCAAAAAAATTTAATAGGTCCCATTTAGTCTTGTTTTGACTTCTTACAAACTGGCCTTTCAAATAAGATTTAGACGAATTACTACCAATCTTAAAGAATACCGTACTACATTATCCAGTTGATCAATCAAAACTCATTGTCGTTGTCATGACGCTTTTTAAGATAGTGAAGGTAGAAGTGAGTTTGAAACTATAATTTTAGAGCAATTCGTACGTATTTGTACGTTTAAGTGTGATATCCCTATCCCTTTCCTTCATCGATTGCAAACACTTTAACCATCAAAAAATATATACAATAAATATAGAACTCAAATAAAGCGTCCAAATATTACTCCAATTTGATATTAGTGTGCTTTATAATTTGATCCGTGAATCTTTGACTATGATAATCTAGATCATTAAAACAAAAACAAAAACAAAAAAAAGTTTGAAGTTCCTCTCTTTATTAGTGAAAATTATTAGGTGCTCCAAGGGTACTGTTACATAGTGTCTCAATTTATTCCATTACCACAAATTCATGTTAGATTAAAGACCGAGTATATAAAATTAAAGTGAATTTGTGATGGTAAAAATGTTGAAGGCTTTGAAACACCATATGGCGGTGCTTAAAAATCACTAAATAACCACTTGCTGTTATCCCTTTTAAAAAAATTATCAGTGGTGATTCACTAATGAAGTCAAAGCAAGGATGACAAAATTTGTCGGTGATCGGAGGAGTTAAATCTAATCTAATCAACAATCCCCAACTATCTAAAAAGTTAGTTTGTGTTTGTGTATTTTAAATGGTCAGAAATGTATAGAGTATTTACTGAAATATCATTTAAAAGTTAATTTATGATAGTGATATTTTTAGATCGTTAAATGTTTAGAATGAGTAGTTGGGATTTGTAAGAAGAGAAATAGGCATTTATTAAATAATCATTTAAAAGTTGGTTTGAGAGGAATATGTTTAGACCATTAGATGTGTAGAATAAAATGTTGAGAATTTTAAACAAAACTATTTGTTAGAATGTCATCTAAAAATTAATATGTGAGTGATATATTCTTAGACCGTTAAATATGTAGAATGAAGATTGAGATTTGTAAAAAGAATAATAGTCTTGAAGGGCAAGTGAAACAATCAGTTAAAATTCATACACTTTTAATTAACATAGAGGCCTTAGTGAGATTCTCTCGTTGGCCAATCACTAATCTACCCAATTTGGGATAGGTTGTGACAGAGGTATTGGAAAGAAGGAAAGGAGGTCCGAAAGCTGATGAGACACCGACGAATCACACCCGAGACACACTGAAAACACACAACTAAAGTAGACCTTCCTACCTAAAACCCTAATTTGTAATGTT
>JABCMJ010000057.1:8909-20126 GCA_014822125.1 Arbutus unedo
GAAAAAGCGTTGAATGATGTTTGGTGGGACAAGATTGATTACATACTCGCTTTTACATTGCCAATTTATGAGATGCTTAGATTTTGTGACACGGATAAGCCCTGTATACACTTGGTATATGAAACGTGAGATTCAATGATAGAGAAGGTAAAGGCAATCATCTATAGGCATGAAGCCAAGCTAGAAAATGAAGAGTCAACATTCTATTCTGTGGTTTACAAAATTCTAGTTGAAAAATGGACAAAAAGCAGCACACCTCTTCATTGTCTCGCACATTCATTGAATCCAAGGTATAATACTATAACTGGCTTTAGAGACACAGCTGATTGACTTGATTCTAAGAATAATATTCTTTACTCTTGTTTTTTAATCTTCTAATTCTATTATCTAGGTATTATAGTGCAATGTGGCTTGCTGTAAATCGTGTTCCTCCTCACATGGATGAAGAAATTTCGGCAATAAGAATAAAGTGTTTCAAGAGATACTTTCCAAACTAAGATGAAAGAAGGGTTGTTAACACTGAGTATGCTAAGTTCTCCGGCTGTCTAGAAAATTTTGGGGATGCAGACTCAATTGTTGATCACTCCATGAGAAGGAATAAGATGACGTCCCAACAATGTGAAGATTTAGTCTTCGTGCACTACAATATCCGTCTTCTTTCAAGGAGGACACTAGTTTATAACGAAGGAGAGACCAAGTTGTGGGACATTTGTGGAAATGCATTTGATTCAATGGATGGTGCTGGTCTT
The DNA here is from genome assembly GCA_014822125.1 of Arbutus unedo. NCBI lineage: Eukaryota > Viridiplantae > Streptophyta > Magnoliopsida > Ericales > Ericaceae > Arbutus > Arbutus unedo. The sequence goes on from JABCMJ010000057.1 coordinate 9,659, forward strand.
TCACTTGATGAGCTAGAGATGAAAACTGTATTGTTTAGAGATGAAGTCGATGAAGATCAAGATCCTTAGCAAGCAAAGGGATTGTGATTATATTTATGTTGCGTTGTTGCTTATGGACTATGGTGCTTGTTTACTACACGTACCCTACTTTTTGAGATTTTGCCGTATCCCGTACCCGTACCGCGTACCAGTACCCGTGCTTCATAGACAACAGTCGAGGTGACATTAGCATGGTATGTACTTGATGATGCTCAACTTACACACACATTGCATGTTTCCCGATCTCGATTATATATACAAATGGTGATCTATACATGAATATAACAAAAAAAAATCTGTTTATTCATCAGCAATGTGTAATGTAATCTTTAAGCCGCTTCTCCTTTTTGGCAAAATTACGATTGTTTTATCCTTGAAATTGACATTGACGGACATTTTAAGAAAATATAGCACTGGAATTGATTGGATGTCAAAACAAAGGCATAATACATCCCCGTATTATCCCCCATCTCGCAAAATATATTTCAGAACCCATTGGATAAACAATCAAACAATCCCTCATCCGCACAATGCAATCCCCCACATGGATGTGTAAATCACAGAAAACTACATATGAAATTGGCACCTGTTATGTAAATGAATCCACCAAAGTGAGTAGTAACATTTCAGGTTTTTTCGCAAACTCTGAATATATTATGACTGGGTCAGATTGTTCCTTTGGACATAATATTCTCATCTTAGAAGTTGTGGTTAACTTTTGTCGTCCATCTTTTGTACAAAAATAAATCCGGCAGTTTATAGACTGCAATTCATTTGCCACTGTTGGAAATTCGAAGGGTTGAATGAAAGAGACACCAGAGAGTTTCGAAACAATTGGAAAATTTCAGCCGTTTCATACCCTAAGAGTCACCATAATGCCTCATGATGACCATTATCTTCCTTCATGGCTAGCAAGCCACAAGGCTTTCGGTTACTAGCAAGCCAAAGGTCCTTCTTTGGTCTATATATTTCAATCACATTTTGGTTTTGTAACCACTACAACTACACACGAAATTATGTCCAAAAATTCAGTCTATCATTTTTTCTTCAAGTGAGAAAGAGGCAGATACAAAAAAGTTCGATAGGCAGTCAGTAGATCAGTGTTTCTCCGTCTGTGTAGCCGTTTTACCCTGGAAGGCAACGCCAAACCAATCCTCAAACACCAACGGTGAGGAGGCGATTTAGTCTTAAGGACTATGTCAAACACAGAACTCGGTTCGTTAACATCATTACATTTTTTGTATTTCGATTTGTTTCTATATCGTTGTATAATTTCTGTATTTTGTTGTTTCGTTTATTTATGGAATGATTGTATGTTTTCTGGAAGTCTCAAGTGTTCAACGAATTTGTCGCAATACATTTTTCCTATAGCCACAACCAAAGATAGCATGGAAACTACGATAGTATATAGAGTTTTTTTTTTTTGCACAGCAAAAAAATAATTTTATCAATCTCGAAAATAGATTACAGAGATTACAAGGATCCATAGTATATAGAGTTGAAAGCATAGAAACTAAAACATGCACTTATTGTTGATTATTTTCAAGTTAAAATGGTCTACACAAGCAATACAAAAGCTATATTTAGGGAAACCAAAAGTTATCCACTGTACTTTTAAAAAAAAGGCATAAGATGAAAGATTATTTACCCAATTGGATTCCACAAGAGAGATACAGATGACAGAACGGTTGCGCTGATTTGTACTGCAACAGGTAGAAACAGTGCTGTAGCATGTCAATGATTCCATTGGTAAATCAACAATAAAATACTTGAACTGGTTATGATCCTCTGGAGGCTACGCTCGGCAAACAAAGGAGCAAATACTTGACTTGCAAATGTCTGTTTGGAGGCCGTGGTGATCGAACAAACACTGCCCAGGTGTTCTGTCTGTGAACTGCTGTAAAAGAAAACTGAAAGAGAATTGGGTAGTGTTAAAATACAGACGAAGTGAGAGAATATGAACTGAACAACAAAGGACGCGGGATAATTAGTCATTGTGGTAACCTGTCAATCTAACGGTTAACTGTTCTAATAATTAAATGCACCGTAGAAATAAGATCTTAATGAAACAATATTGGGAAGTGAAAAAGCCTTGGTTCGCGGTTTATATACAAGTATAGATGCTTGAACTGTCATTTCATAGAATCAATGCCACTGATCTCTATTATTAGACCAAGCTAAGGCCAGGAACTTTAGGCACATTTCTTTCATCCATCACTGTCCTCACATTCTCGGCATCCACAAACCTACCAAAGCAAGCAAATAAGTTGGACAAAAGCACATAGTCACCGCCATATCTCCTCTCCATCTCTAGTATCTTCCTCATAACACTCTCTCCCATCTGTACATTGCCATGGAAACTACAAGCTCCCAACAACGTCCTCCAAATCACAACATTAGCAATCTCAGGAGAAATCTTCAAAGCCATCGTCTCTGCTTCCTCTAGCCTACCTGCCCTCCCCAACATATCTATCAAGCACCCGTAGTGCTTAACATCAGGTTCAACTAGATACTCATTAACCATCTTTCTGAAAAATTCAAGACCCTCTTCAACCAACCCTCCATGACTGCAAGCACTAAGAATACTCAAGAATGTTACACGATTTGGCTTTAAACACTCGTCTTCCATACTTTTAAAACTATCCACTGCTTGCTTTCCCATTCCGTGCATTGCAAACCCAGAGATAATGGATGTCCATGAAACCAAATTTCTCTTCTTACGGGCTATACTCCCAAAGACTTCTATAGCACTCTCCATGCACCCACACTTGGCGTACGCATCTACAAGTGAATTTGTAATTCGAATATCTGAGTCATTGAACCCGCTTTTCTCTCCATACGCATGAACTGCTTGGCAAGACTCAAGACACCCAAGATTCCATGTAGCGGGAAGAATTGCCAGGATTGTAATTGGATTTGGTTTAATACCCCTTCCAACCATTGTCTGAAACAAGGACAAAGCTGCCTCGTGTTGGTTCATCCGGGCATACCCATCAATAATACCTGTCCATGAAACAACAGTTCGATTCGGCATCCGGTCAAACAGTGAACGGGCCAGGCCAAGCTCTCCCCACTTGATAAAGCCAGTAATCAACGCATTCCAGGTGACAGAGTTCCTTTCAGGCATTTGGTCGAACACTTGCTGAGCTTGGACTAAAGACCCAGAAACAGCATACATGTTAACCAGAGCAGTTTGCACGTAGAGGTGGAACTGGAATCCGGCTTTGACAGTGAGGCCGTGGAACTGAGTACCCAGGTTGGTTTGCTGCAAGATAGCGCATGCCTTGATGAGAAAAGAATAGGCGTAGCTATCGAAAGAGACGGGTGGGTGTTGTTGAAGTTGGAGGTATCTGAAGAGTTGTACAGCTTCTTCTGGGAAGGAACCGAGGGAGTAGTGTCGGAGTAGAGAGTTCCATATTGTAGGATGCATTTCTGAAGCAATAATTAGTTTAGCGTGAATTTGTTGAATGGCTTCGCGTCCTGCTATGTGTTTGAATACCAGAGATTGCAAATACTGCCCGTTTTCTCTCATGGCAGCAGCAACTGATGACTGCAGCGCCATGAAGGAAGGAAGGAAGGCAACAACACACAACTTGTCCACGATGCAAAACTAACGGAGTGATGTAATTCCCAAGGTTATCATATTGTACCGGCCGATACGTATTCTTTTTGTGTAAAAATAGTACCACCCATCTCTAATACCGTATATCAGCTTATACCGGACAGGACGTATTGTTTTGACGTAAAAACAAAATCAGATATTTCCAGTACCAAATCATTCTAAATTCTGTCTCATGCCGACCGAGTACAGAAAAACAAAATCAGATATTTCCAGTACCGAATCACTCTAAATTCTGTCTCATACCGAACGAGTAGAGGCTGTACCAGCTAATACTAGCGGTATCAGATATAGTTGAGAATTATGAAAGGGAGCGGAGAGGGGGGTATCAGCTCAGCTCTTCTGAGCTATTTCTGAGATCCTATCATTATTATTATTACTCTTATATTATTGGTCACAATGCTCAATCAGGTGTTTTGTCAAAAACGTTTTGCAACGATATTTTGTTCAAAATAACAATTTAGATATTGTGAGATCAAAATTCAATGTCATATAATGCAACTTAAAAATTAAAGGTCCGGTTAAAAAGAACACATGAATAATACCCGTTTAAAAATACAAGTCCTTACAATATAACCCTATCGAGTCTCAAGTTCAAATTCTAGCTCTGCCTTTGACTCCACATGAGTAAATAATTCTCAACTGCAACAAACACCACCAATATTACTTCACATTGAGAGATGAATCCACATAAGGCCTACCTAAACAACTGCATGTCAGTTGAAATATCAAATCCAATTAGGTTAGAACATAATTCAAAGTCTGTGAACTAGAAGATTCAACCAATTGTTGAATATGTGTAACAGAAGAAGTCAAAATCCAAGAAGAAATGAAAAAGAAAAGCCACAGATCTCGAACAATGGTAACACCTAAAAACATGCATGATGTTCTTCGTATTTACGAATGAACTTTAGGAGTGCGTTGGTGGCTTCCAGAAGCCGGAGGAAAGCTCGATAAACACTGAAAATTTTCTAAAGGTGGTTGTTTTGGAGCCAGAAGTGTTTATTATGGTAATCCAACGAGGAATACAGAGAAAGTTGTTTTCTCTTACCTACCAATAGACAAACACTATACAAAATTGCTAACCGAGGTTTCATATCATGAAAGAATGCAATGAACACTAAAATTTATATCATACTAGAAATTTAGGATATCCTAAATATCCAACTTTAGAGGAGCCACGGAAACCTCATACGATAAGTATTAGGAAAATGTTCGAAAAACTTCATCATCTTCCAACATAGAAAGTGCAGAAACAAATTTGAAGTACAGATCCCAGTATCTCTCATAAGTTGACAACATTCTCAACAATGTCCTATTTGACAAGTTTTTGAAGCCCTTGGAAACGCTTCTACCTTCTCGAGAAAGTTCCTCTTTTCCTCAACAGTCAAATGACAAGAACCAATTACCACCTTATTCAACACTTTGCCGTTTTCCAGAAAATACTGTAACAGCTTCAGTTCATCGTCTGTTCCCTTAAACCGACTAACTATTAAGTTGTCAAGGTGTGACAAGCAAGTGAGCGTCCTTTGTGGTTCAACCCAGCTGAATTCATGTATCAAATCACCTCCTTCATGTGCATGATCCTTGAGAAAAGAGAAAATAAAAGTTCAGCAACAACAAATATGATCCACAGAGTTGAAAACTTTACGCATGATCTCACCTTCCACAGTACCAGAGTAACCAGATTAGGTGCACTACTGAGCAAGTCTGGTAGCCTTCTCCAAGAATAATGATCGTGAACACCGAGCTTTAAGTAGATCAAATTAGGGAAATGAGGCAGCTTATTGTCATCAGCAAAGTCCAGAACCTTGATGAAAATACAATTTTAGGCAACCATAGTTGCATGCCAAATACAATATCAGTTCAAATACTCTATGAGAAATTATACGCACACACATCTTAAAGAACTCATCAGAAAGGAAGTTCAAACTTACCCCCATAGTTGCTGTACCTAGAGTAAGAAACTTGACACTAATGATTCCTTCCATAAGCTTAAATAGTTGATTAGCATGTTCCTTAATTCCCATAACTTGCATACAGCAGTGTCCAACATCTATATATGCTGAAACTAAAGAGCATAGGTTCTTCAGAGAATAGCAAGCCAAGTAGTCATCGTCAACAGTCAGGTCTTCAAGAACTGGTGCATTAATGACAATATTGTTTCTAGAATACACAATCCCCCTCTCAAAATGCTCCCTTTCCAGAAATGCAACTAAGTTCAACTCTAATCTCTTCAAAGCAGGCGCACATACATTGAAAGTGATATCTTCCTCGTTCTGCACATTTGCTTTAATGTACAAATCCCTAAGCACGGGGCTGCTACTAAAGAGCTTCTTCGTTATGTTATTGCCGGGAAAATGAAGTGAAACATGAAGGAGTTTGAGATATGGCAACTGAACAGAGCTTATAGGTGTATCAAACTCAAGTTCACTTATTAGTCTTAAGTGTTCCAGTGTATCACAAGTGAAGAGTTCTGATGGCAAGCTAAGAGGCCGGTCTAGGAACATTTGGATGTCGATCTCGCGAACACTACGCATAATGGCAACACTTATCCACTCATGTAAGCGAGATACCTCAATTCCAGAATAACCTCTCACAACAAATCTTTCAATAGCTGGCAATTTGTGAAGGAGAAGTACCCGATCAACAAAATTCATGAAACTCAAGTCATTATCAGGAACGACCTTTGCACTCATCCATTCATCAAAAGTAAGACTGGAGACAAAAGCCCATAAGTCCTTCCATCTTGAGGATAGGATGCTGGTTCTGAATGCATATTTGGTAGGAATCAAGGAGAGAATGTGAATAAGAAGTGAATCTGGCAAGCAGCTTATTCTATCTTCTCCATCTCCAGAGTTGACGTGCTTTGACATTGAATTCATGGTTTCTATGGTGAGTTTCTAAAATAGAATGGAGAAAATTAGATTAAGGTAAGTATATTTTCGTGATCAGTCAACCCAATTGAAAATCAGAACAACCATCTAATTATTTTCTTAAGAGCTGCAGGAACAAATTACTGAAAGGAAAAACATGAGAGGTCTTAACATATGGAGATCTATGTTATATGGACTTGGAACTTTTGATCCAATAAAAAAAAAAGAACGAAGAAGGAGAACATATTACCTTGACGCCATCTATGGCATGAGGGAAGACACTAAAATCATTCAGCAAGCGTTTAATCCACTAGGGTCGTGTAAACGGGAGATTGAAGAGCACTATCAATATGAAATTGAATTCACTTCGCTACGGGTTTCGGGTGTGAGTATGCGTCCAAAGTGTAAGACTCATCTAAGTTCCATCTCAATTACGCGGAGCACGCTAAACCAATCATACTTATTAGTATTTTAATATTATTTCCTGGCTAAATGGTGTTTACAACATGCCTTAGCATTATGTAGGAATTAAATGCATGTGCCATTTTAAATTCAAATTACAACATATGCTTGCTCGGTGAACTTCCAACTAAACCATGTAATTATAAGAGTTCAAATATCCAACATGGGTACTTGAAACATTTAGAAGACTCCATGTATCACAGATGAAGATGATGATAAATTGTCAGGAGAAGTTCAAAGAAGACAAAACTGCCAATTAATTGGCCAATGATTACAAAAGCCAGCTCCTCATTCGCAATAAAGACAAGGACTATAAATCAAAACATTCTATCCACAGATTTCATGTTAAGCTTAACATCGAGAAAACAAATAAATCATTTGCCCAATTGAGTCTGTCATTTTTAAGCAATGAGAAGTAACAAGTAGCAAACTTAACGAGTCAATAATTTAATTCTCTCACATTACGCTTTTATGCGCTCAAAAAGGGCAACAAATAAGCGCATGTTAATTTCTCCAAGCAGGTTTTCCAAAAATTGGCCAAAACTACTTCAAGCCTAGAGAAAGTGGATGGATATGCAAAAAACTAAGGTAAAAGGGATAAACTGATTTGCTGACCTTGAAAATGGCCTTGGCTTGTCATCAGCTATAACTGTGTAATGCTAACTAGATGTCAGATCTATCCAATATTGGGAAGGACAGGAATACACTAGATTATTACGCATGCAGTATAACCCTAGAAGTTGCAAAGCCTGCTATGTGCTACACCCCAGATTAAAAAAGTGAAACCCTAAATATTCAGCAGGTTAATATTGCTCTCTTCAAAAATAAAAAATCAGCAGGTTCAAAGAACTCTCAAAACAAATAATCAAAACAACTAAATGTAGTTCAAAAGGAAGAGACCGAAATAAGAAATACCTGTGGTAGCTAATTTCCAACTAAAAAGTCCATCAAATTGGCTGCACCCCCAGAATCTCCAAAATCTGCCAGGATATCAAAAGCTACAGGATCTTTATTTGACAAATTTACCAATACAAAACTCAAGAACATCCAAAGCTAAGGAAAACAGTTAGATGGATCTAAATCAGCATATTTCACAGAGACAGAGAAAGATTACAGCTTGATCTGAACACAATTGATAACAATCATCCACAAAGTACTTGAGATCTAGACTAAGAGAGAGAGCAAACCAGCCTAGCCTGCAACTAAATCTAAAAAACCACAGAAACCTGGAAGAAACCAAACAAACTGAAAGAAAAACTTGATTAATACAATCTACAACTCCATGAAATTGAAAGAAAATGGAGCTGAGGCATAGAATTAGAAGTTGAAGAAGTCTACCGCTGCCACCGACAGCTGCCTAACAATGGTTGTTAACATCGATGGTGTCGCACCAGGTGTTGGACAGTTCAGGCCTCTTTCTAGGTGAGGTTAAGAGTCAGGGCATCGCACGATTTAAAGGAAATGACCGACCAAAATTGAAATGTTTGGTTATTCTTGGACTACGCAGAGATAAATATGTTTCTTTAAAAGTTAATGGACTTTTGCAACCCAATTCTGGAAAAATCAAAAAATATTTAGCAAGAAAAAAAATTCCATTATAATAAATATAGCTCAAGTACCTACTGACAACTGGATGGCACAAATATTAAGCATTAAAAAAGGTCATATGTGATAGCTTGATACATATCCAGGGCTCACACCCTTGCAACTTAAGCTTTTGGAACAAATGGTTGTGCAGCATAGCATCAAAAAATTTGATATGGAAGGATTTTGGTTGAGGTCTCTTCACATGTATTTCACCACATGATGTTTTTCTCGCACACCTTACCATTTTAGTAGCTGTCAGCTATTTCATTTGTGTCTCCATGTTCAATAAGGAATTGCCCATGTAGGAGGGCATGACAGCATGATACAAACTCTTGAGGCACATCGCTGTCGAAGAAAAGACTTAGCCAGCTGTGGTATTTGGGGTGCTATCTACACAAATATACAACAAGTACATCATTAATGGACCAAAGTGTTTGCTAATTTTTGGAACCTCTGCCTTGCTCACAACATTGCTCATCCATTTTGGACTAACACTCACCACCAGAATGCATGACAAGTACAGATTTTTAAAAAGTCATAATGCAATTAATATAAATGCATCACTTGCTTTTAATTGAACAAAAGCAGCACCGGCAGATATGTTGTGGTTCTTCATGGCAATTGATGGCTCACATAGTTTTTGACCATCATCAATTGGTAACTTCATTTTAAGGCCCATATGCATAAGTAGAGTATTGAATTGTGCTTGGAAATAAAATTTGGGCCGTTCAAAGCCAAATCTTTCATTTGATGCAACTCTTCAATGAGATATGCAAATCTGCTCTGATTCTAATATTTGAAGTTGTTACCAAAACAAACAGTGCAAAATTTGGAAAATGAAGGGTGATTTACACAATTCTTACATTGGATTCCAAGAAAAGAAGCAGCACAAATAGGACCAAAACAAGGTAAATAATGTTGTTCATGGTGGCAAATTGCTGGCCCCCCATACTGCCTCAAAATCCAAAACCAACACACTTCCGACTATAGGGTCCTCTAAATGAGCTCAGATACCAACATTCCCTCGAACACAACAGCATACTCCCATTTTGATACTAAATTGGACGTGTATCGATAACTTTTTTTGATTTATAACTAGCCAACAGCACAGAAAGACAAATGTTTTTCGCTTTCAAAATGTTGCTCTATATAGAAGGGCAAATCGTTTTTGTCCTTCGTTGTATTTCAAGCCAGTAGTAGGACAGGAAAGTCTCTTTAGCTAGTCAGACAATGGTTACCAATTGCCAAGCAACAATCATCTCGTTAGCTTGAGACACTTTTCTTAAGTTCAGTTATAAGAATAAATTAAGCATAAAATGAACTTGTTAAACCATGAATCCGCATTAACCACTCACTTTTCCATTCAATGTCAAGCTTGCAAAGCTTCATCAAATTCAAAATCCACAGATTGGTATGAAATGAAAGATCAAACCTACATTGATAGACTATTGGAATCCTCCTGTTTCTAATAGAGCTATGACTGATGATCGAAAACTAAGAGCATTTGACTACTTAACATATTCTAGACAATCAAGATTAGATAGAGACACAGAACATAACGCATCATGGGACCCATGAACCAAAACTATTATTGGTGTCAAAACGAAATTGTAGAAATGACATAGCATTCTTGACTTCGGGAAACATGGGTATTTAAAATCTTAAAAACCCGTTGGCTCCCAATTTTAAAAGAATTCCTGCCAAGATGACGGATCCTGCCGTAGGTGCCTCTACATGAGCTTCGGGTAACCAAATATGGTACCATAGGCATTTTGACGGTGAAAGAGGCAAAAAAAACAATTCATAGAAAGATTTGGAGCGGCTCACTAAATTCTATGGTTAATAATATTTGTAAATCGGTAGTTCCTGTTTGGAAAAGAATCAA
>JABCMJ010000058.1:0-16422 GCA_014822125.1 Arbutus unedo
ATCATTCCTACATTGTAATTAGTGCTTGCAAAGACCTGTATCAGAAGACTTGGAAGCAAAATAAAGTTGGGCCTTAGATCCACAGAGAAAATGTGAATGGGCTTTACCGTAGGTGGGCCGCCCACAGCGTTGGTGCAGTAAAGCTTAGCATTATCCACAAGCTGGCAATATCTTGGAAATGCACTTGCAAATCTCTTGTGTGATTTCAATTGTGGCTTCACCCTCACTGCCCTTCCTGTATATATTGCTCTCCTGTTTCGATACACAAATTAGGGAATTCACCATTGCAATACAAACAACAAAACCATACCTTCATATTTCACATACCTTATGCCTCTGACAACAGCCATATAAGCATCACAAACAACTCCAACCAACTCTATCCTATATGGATTCCTTTTAGCCTTTTCTCCTTCCTCTTCTTCCTCCTCTTCTATCTGCTCCCAGTAATTTTCAGTAATGGTGCCGCCGTCGGCAACCTTGTAGCCAACTCCCATTCGGTAACGGTGTTTATGAACGTTTCTGGCCATGGGTATTGTCTGCTGGACAAAGGGCTCCCACGATAGGGTCCCGTCCAGGATCACGTCTCGCCCTTCGTTCAGTGCTGTTACGAGTAGGGATGATGCTGCATCCGTGGAGGATTGGTGCACCTGTTTTAGAGTTATGTAAATTAGCTAATGTTTAGAAATCTGCAATACTTTTTAATTACTAAAGTATCTTCTCGGAAAGACACTATTCTTCTCGAGAAGATTCTTTAACGAATTGAGAGTATGAATTATCGAGATAAACGGTCTAGATTCGATTACTTCCTACAATTCGCGGGTGCACTATAGAGAATCCCGGTCAATTATGAAATTATAAACATGAAGGAGAAATGACACATTATTTTGGATATAGTTGAATACAAAATTTTTGTTTGCTAACCAGGGATGGAACTAGATATATCAGGCAATGGAGTCAATACTTAAATACATAAATGGACTTTTTTGTATTTTCTAATAAAAAAATTAAAATGGTATGATAATATGCACTAAATATATTGATATCCTTGAAAAGTACGTAAAAGTAATAAAAAAAATAAGTGTGTTCTAGTAACACAAAATGTTAGTTAATGCACAAAAGATATCATATCCATGAAAAGTACTGAGAAGCTTACTGTTTTTGTTATTGATATGATACGTATTGGTATCAGTGTGTATCGACGTATCATTTTAGATTTATCAATAAAAAATAATATATTTCTAACAAATAATCATATTTAACATATAAAATAAAACCTCTCAATTTAAAAACAAATCATCAAATATAAAAATGGATGATTATCAAAAGAATCATCAATTGAAGCTTTAAAAAAAAAAATTGAACAGTCTATACAATACAACCTTGTATGGTGATCAAAACAGTACAAAAATAAATTGATAATACTACAAAGTCGATACGGTATGAGATCAATAACTTTGCTATTTATGCTTATATTGGATAGTGGTTATCAAAATTGGAAAGTTAGAAAAGACAAATCTATGAGTTCTGAAGGGTTGGCTCATGATTAGGGAGCAGTTTCAGCATATAGTCGTGGAGTGGAAAAAATTTAGAAAATGGAATAAAAATTTGTATTGGTCAAAAATAGTAACAAATATGGATGTCAGTGGGGACCTAGTAGTGTCCCTCTAGTCCGTCCTTGTTGCCCGCCACATTTGCTTTTTTTCTACAATGTGCATGTTGGATGAGGACTTAAAAGACTCTTATTCATATAAGCTTTATGGACACTTGTTCAAATTAAGTACGATACGCTTAAATTATTAGAAAATGTAGGATTCCGTAGATCACTGAAAACTTCACCTTTCAAAAGGAGAGATTGATTACTGCTATGAACTTCAGAAAATTTTATTGCCCTTTACACAGAGAGAGAGAGAGAGAGAGTGTGTACCAGTTCGGCAGTTTGAAGCATGTCCTCGTGGTGACCCATAGATTTAAGGGCTTTGTAAATAACGTCAGTTTCCTTAAAAGCATCTGCCTCTACCACTACGGCATTCGCAGCTGCCCCTGACCAAAATGATCTGTCCCCCACCAAAAAAATCCCCGACATTAGTCAATACCGGCAAAAAATATGAAAAAAATAGACTATGAGTTGGAGATGAGCATATCCAACCCATCACCCTTCGACCCAACTCGAATCCCATTATACTCTATTCCTATTGTGAAACAGATTCTCCTATTTCATCAAATTTAGCTCTATTAGTTCAAATTGAAGAAACAGTAGAGTATAAATTGGAGTGGAGTAAGAAATTATTGGTGTGTGACTAGTATATAAAAAGAAAAGGGTTAGGTGGGTTATACCCTTTGAGAATATCTTTGAGGACAGTGCTCTTGCCAGCTCCCATTCCACCACCCATAAGGAGCAGCACTGGGCTCCTCTCACTAAGGGCCACTGGAGCCATCACGTCCGTACATTTGAAATTACTCTTTGATCCAACCCCTCCTATTACTTTCATCTCCTCCACCAGTGTCGAGAACACTTGTGTCACTTTCAGGTCCTTTGACACCCTCCCAAACCTTTGTTTTCTGAACAAAAAAACCAAGCAACACCACAATTGGTGATCATAAAATTCCGAAAATGTCTGAAGAAGAAAAACAACATTGATTGATAGGTGAAAAGTCAATCTACAGCATTTCTAATAATCATACGTGGGTGACAATTTCATAATTAATTTACTGTCATGTTGAAAATAAATTAAAGTTTTTTCCTAAATATTTTTAGTCTACTAGAGGAATTTACTATTATTACTTTCAGGGTCGTCCATTTTTTCCTAAATCTTTTTGGAGTGACTGGATTATTAGATTAGAGTTATTAAGCCATTTTATAGAAAATAAGTTAGTATAATTTATTTGGGCTAAATTATCTGTGAAATGCGTTGATCAATAATTAATGCATGTTTTTCTTTGACTTGAAAAAATGGCATAATAAAAAAGACAATTTTACCCCCGAATGCAAAAATGACATATATCCACCATTGATTGTAAAAGGACATTTCCATCCTCTCACATCTACCTCAAGCATAATCTTTCTAGATTTGGGTCGAGTTGAACCTTTCTCGGAGTAGACTTTTCTCCAATAATTTAATTCAACTGCATGAAATTATTAACCCCTATGGGGTGTTTGTTAGCAATCAATTAAGAAGAACCCGTTAACTGCTTATCATCCTGGATATATTTATTCAGGTTGTCATATCATTATTAATTATGATAATGTAATTATTTGTTACGAGAGTGACATTCTCTTACTCATATCTACTATATTCTTATTTCTTAAAAAATATTCAAAGAAACCATTTATAACTATTCACTCATCTATAATAATCTATAATAATTGTTGAACTAACACAATAAGGAATGTATTTCATGAAGCCACCTCCCCCACACAGAAATAAAATCTTAATTTAAAACAACTTGAAATCAAGATATATTTTTTTAATGATCGATGGTGGGCTTTTTATTCACTACTTTATTTAATACGCACGACATATATATAGTCATCATTGGATAACAACAAAGTCAAGTTGCAAAAATAATAATAAAAAAATATTACTTTAATTACCTTGTAGCAGACATCACCAACTCCTTTAGCTTCTTCTTTTCTGACTCAACACTCAAGACCTTCAAAAATAAGGCAAAAATAAATCAAAACCATTATCCACCAACAAAAATCATACACAAATATGTTTCTGAATTCTGGAAATAGTATTTTTGCGAACGAATACGGCGTGAAAAGGGTAAGCATTTATTTATTTTTTTTGGAAAACAATTTCAAAAGGGTGTAATATTGTTTTTTTGCAGATAAATATATACCTGAGAGATCATGAGAGAAGCATGGCTCCAATGGAATGCAAAATAGGAAAGGATGCATCTATCAAATTCCTCCACCAACTTCACATACAGCGCCTCAGGATTTGGTTGATTAGCAAAGTACTCATACAGGCTGCTCTCACACTTCTTTGACTCTTTCAAGTACTCATACGCCAATTTACACAGATGGGGACATTCACTTGCATCTTCAAATCCTATCTGCCTAGCTATTCAAAACAAAAACCCACCAAATATTTTAGCTCTCTATAATATTTTACCTCTCGAGTGGTTGACCTAGTAATCAATGCTAGAAACTTAAGAGTTTGCTACCTCCCAAAGTCTCAGACTTGAAATTTTCTGGGTGATATCTATTCTTATGACGTCAGTTCATACAGAGTTTTGCTCTAGTTTTTATTAGGATAACCGCAAGTAAACAGTAAAATTGGTCTTTCCGAAATTAGTCAAAATGTAAGTAAACTAATCCGAATACTTTAAGTTATTAAAAAAAAGCAGAATTTTGAATTGCATAGAGGATATTAAGTCTGCTGCCATTAGACCACATCCTGACTATATTTTTGATAGCTGATATATCCGGTCAGCTTTGGAATTACTCCCAACCTAATGTCAACTAGTCATCCGGGGACCAATCCCACCGTCCATTTGCGGTCACTCTAATTAAAGTCAGGACATTTTACACTATATGGACTGACCCCAAAGAAGTTGATAGCACCTGAGAGGTTTCAAACTTAAAATCTACGAAAAAATATACATCTAAGTCTCAAATCTTGACCACCAAATCAACCCCTTGGGATTCATCCTAACTATATTGAATCTGCAAAATTTCAAAACTCTAGGTAAATTTTATGAGTTACAATTACGACAAATTGTTTTGAGTTGTGGTAGAAAAACATGACCAAAAAAAATATGAAAGAGAAGGTTTATCGAGTGAAGCATGTCAACATCTCGAAAGTTGATTCTTATCGCCAGCCAAAAAAAAAAAAAAACACAATTATTGGGGGAGATTGAATTGACTCGAGATTAATTATGATCCGTGTAACTTTACCCAAACAAAGCAATGATAAATAAGAAGAAAAAAAATACACAAAAATGCTATATGCCTAGAAAACTAATCAGAGTTCGGAATTCGTTCTGTAGAGTAAACTTGCTGTTCTTGGGTCGCAGATGAATTAAATCTTCTACATACCTATTTTTTCCTAAAAACTAAAGAGAGAGAGAGAAGCACACAAATTTTCAGTAGTGGAAATAAAAATGAGAAAAAATTGTACTTCTTCAATCCCAATTTATTTATTTTAAATTTTGATTTTTTATAATTCAGAACATTTGATACGCTTTATGGATTATTGCTTCGTCTACTTAGCGAAGATAGTCATGAGAAGTTTCTGGACGGGGGAAAGAAAAAAGAGAGGGAAACAAATTACCAACATAAACGGAGAATCTTTCAAGTTTTTCAACTCGGCCAGAAGACTCATTACGCTGTAGCAGTGGGACTATACTTTGATCTTTGGATGCTACATGTTTTTTAGGCTTTTGTCCCCGGTCATGGGCGGCCGCTACGGCGGAGATGAATCCAACGGAGCTTGCAGAAAGGATGTGTGCAATGATAGCCTTGCCATGTCCATGGCCATCTGTAGTTTCAGTAGATAATTTAATGTTATTAGGATAGAGATGCGGATAGATCTAGATAGTGTGTGTGTGTGTGTGTGAGAGAGAGAGAGAGAGAGTTACCTTTCGGCATGTTTTTTTTTGGCTAAGAAAAGAAGAGAAGAGTGATTGAATCAGCTGGAAAAATGGGGACGGAATCTTGTTGGGCTTTTTATCGATTTGGAGAAGCAGAGATAAGTACAGCTCAAGTTGGCAAGTGATTATTGAGCGGTCTCAATTTACCCAAAAAAAAAAAAACGCACAGAGAGAGAGAGAAATTTATTGAGCGGCCTGGCCAACTGGTTGAGACTCAGCTACATCTCTTGCTGCCTCGCTCGTTTCACCCTTTTTAAAGGGGGGATTTTTTACTTTAGCCCTACACTTTTGTGTAAGAAACGTTTAGACCCATTCAACTTCAAAATTATACACTTGCCTCCCCTGAACTCTGGAGTGAAGTGAGAAAGTTGGTTTTTCTGTTTAAACTCGCGGAAGTACTATTTAGCGTGCTGCAAAGTGACTTATTTTTTTTGAACTGACAAATATGCCCTTATTTTCAATTTCTATACTAACGCTATCTTCTCCAATGAGTTACATAGTCTCTCAAAATTTTAGAGAGAGAAAGAGGCCAAAATTTATCCATATATATAAAATGGATGTATAACCTATATATAGATATTGATACAGAATAGTGAAGGCTAAGTAAATCCAGATCCAAAAATATAATCTGAGCTCGTTTAAATTAGTTTGAGCATAATTAAGACCACAGGCAGCCAACTCAACACAATTACTACCCACCGATTAGCCAAAAAGCTGACCAAGTACAATCGATTTGTGGTCAGACAGAAACAGGTTGGCTCAACAACATTTTGGTCAACTTAGCTAGTCCGACCTCATCATGCCGATTAGTGTTATGTTACATCAACAACCCACGAAGAGGGATGATTTGTGCAGAAATGCACACGAGTATGTACAACAGAACAATCAGTTGATCCTATAAATAAGGGTGAAGATCAATGGAGATGGGATCAATCATCTAGGAACACTCACGTTGAGTTGATCATTTAGAATATATTTAGCCACTACCGTATAGAATCCACTACAAGCATTGTTTTACATATCAGTTTTTCTAAGCATATTTGCACTTGACAAATTTTTTGTTCGGCGAGCTTTCCCTTGTTCCAATACTTACTTAACAATCGGAGGGCATTCTAGCTATCGACCGGAGTGTCTCTCACTAGTTGTTCTCTTGTGCATCTAGGACGTTTGGGATAAAGAAGTAGGTGATATAAATGCAAGTCAACCATTTTTAGTTATCACATGACTTGTGGGGGAGTTCTGAAAAAATCACCCCAAAATTGGCCACCCTAGTGAGAGTTTGAAAAACGAGAGTTGTATGAACGTGATCATATCACATGTTTTTGCCCAGTAAAGCGACACATGCGCACACAGAGAGGCCTAGTAAAGGGCAAAAAAGGTGTTGAATGGGAAAATGAACGGTAGTCGTCAGTCCACCACTATCAATGTCGACATCCTGACAGTAGCAGAGCCGGTTAGAGGTGCTATTAGCACGCTTAGACGAACACAATAGAGAGCTCTTAACTTTGCTAATAAGAATATTGAGAGAGAGAAACTCTGTATATTAGTGTATATTAAATTAATGTACAAAGGCTCCTATGTGAGAACCTAGACTTTTTCTATAAATTGTCCGAAAAATTTAATTTAACAATTGATTTATTGCACTTTATGCACACATAATGATTTAGGATTTATGTGTGGTGTATGTTAGATAAGGGCTTTGTGGGTGACTAGTGATATAGTTGGGGATGAAAATGTAATTGAGGCTTTAAAAAGCCTACATCAGATTTTTTTTAAAGCCAAAAAGCCCATCTTCTCTCTCTCTCTCTCTCTCTCTCTCTCTCCCCCCTGTTGTACTCCCATGGAGGTGTGTGTGTGCTAGCTCTTTCAAACACATCTCACAAATCTTGCTAAAACTCCGAAAACTCCTCAAGATCCTTCATATTTTTTTTGCATTTGGTGGTTGATCGTGCTCTTTTCGCTTGGAGAGAGTTTATTTCAAGTTCATCCACCATTGGAGTTAGGGCTTGCTTTTGAAGCTCAAATCATTCGATCCGACACTCTAGGTAGGGATCTCTTACCTCTCTTATGCGTGTATGACTTATTTTTTGTGGTTTATAAGCTTGGGTGTTGGTTTAGAACTAGAAAAATAGAAGTTTGAGAAAATCTGCAGAAAACACGCATTTTCGGACAGTGCATGCTATTACCAGTAATAGTGACTGTATTACCGGTAATACAGTGTTTTATTTTCGGACATTTTTGGACAATCCCTGCTATTACCGGTAATAGTGTCTGTATTACAGGTAATACAGTGTTTCATTTTTAGGCAGTGTCCTATATTATCGGTAATAGTGTCTATATCACCGGTAATTCAGTGTTTCTTTTCGGGCAGTGTTCTATATTACCGGTAATAGAGTCTGTATTACCAGTAATAGTACCTGTATTACCAGTAGTTCTGTACTTTATTCTTATTGAACTTGTTATTGAAAATTTGAGTTTTTAGATTTCTAAGGTTGATGTTTGCACCTATCCTTTGGACTTACTTCTAGGATTCATATCGTATAATTATAGCGTAATATGTTACAAATCTAAAATAATGATTATGAGACATGTGCATTACTTGAGAGTTTAAGCTGATAAAATGAAATGAAATGAAATTGTTAGGTGACACGTGACATGTGTAGGACACTTGAACAACACGATGTATGAACTAGACTCCTCGGGAGGAATGCTAGGATGTTTGTACTAGACTCCTTCGGGAATGCTAGAAAAGCCGTGAACTAAACTTCTCGACGGGAATGCAAGGAGTGATGAACTAGTCTTTTACGGGATTACTAGGTATGAAAATAAAAATACGACGAGGACATGATTGATTGGATTAATAACCTACGAGGCGTGACGAATCGTTCTTTACAAACTTATTGATGTTATTGACGTTATTACATGACGTGATTCATTCTTATTCTTTAACTTGAATTCTTTGATGATCTCGCTATTATTGGATATTTATGTTCATTTGTCATACCATACATTTCATATCTACGTAAGATTGATATAAATTTCTCTATTGGGTTTGTTAGCTCAGCTCTTCTATTTTCTTTTTAGGTACAATTCTGGACGTTTAACATCGTTTGACATAGGTGCTTGGACTGTTGCATGATTTTTTTTAGAACCTCACACATAGAGTTATTTAGCATATTTTACTTAACCGTTTTTGAAAAGATGTATGGTAATTCTATCTTATTTTGGTGACATACTTAATATAATATTTTGAAAATTTTTATTCCATGTAAATGGTCATTGGGATGGAGTGACCCACTATGTACTTATGATCAAATTAGAACACTTATCTCCTTATGCATGAACATTTTTTGGAGGATTTCTTCGACCCTTTGGCAAGAATTCTTTAATACCTATTTATTTATTTGATTTGTTTTGTTTTAAAATTTGAGGGCGTGACATCCTATATATAGGAGAGATAAAGTTATAGTTCTAAACAGATTATGGTACATAAGCCAAATCCTAAACTAACTATGATAATCCTAATCCTAGACAAACTCGGTATATTTATTCATTAAAAGCCCCGCTCAAACTCAAGGAGGGTAAACATCGACCAACTTGAGTTTGGAAACGAGATCAAGGAAGCGGACCGAAGGATGAGTTAGGCCGATACTAGATAGGTGCTGATGGTGCGCTGATGTGGCACTGAGGTGGCAATGGCAAAGGTACTAGCTACTGTTGACTCGATGCTGATGGAGCGCTGACGGGGCACTGACGGTGCACTGACGTGGTGATGGCGAAGGTACTGGTAAGGTGCTGGCGGGGTCGATGACATAGGCGTTGACGTGGCCTATGACGAAGGTACTGGTAAGGCATTGACATTGGCCTATGACGTGGGCGCTGATGGAGGTGCATAAGGGATGACATAGATGCAGGTCGTTGGTGGTGTTGAGCATAGAAGTTGGCGTAAGCGCATGTGATGGCGCATGCGTAACGAAGACAAAAGTGATTGTAGCACAGAGGCTGACACAAGCGCGCGCGATAGCGCGTGAGGGCCGTTGGTTTTGCATGTTTTGTCCTCCTTCAACCTCATAAACACACTAAACTTGAACCTTATTCCTGTCTATGTTGTTTCTTGGGGTATGGTATTGAACATAAAGAATATAAAGAGAGAGAAACTCTGTATATTATTGTGTGTTAAATTAATGTAGAAAGGCTCCTATATATAGGAGAGATAGAGTTATGGTTCTAAATAAATTAGGGTACATAAGTCTAATCCTAAACTAACCAGGATAATCCTAATCCTAGACAAACTAGGTATATTTATTCATTAACATTTTTCATTTTGCGTTTTGGGGCCCTTGTACTTCAAAACAATCTCAAGATCTGCGAGATGTGTGTTGTGACCACTTCAGCCCTAGTTGTAACATAGGAAATTCAAGAAGCAAGTCAGAACCCAAGAAACAAGCAAGGAATTGAAAGAACATAATTAAAAGGTCAATTGCTACTAGGGACAACCAAAATGGCGGGCATGCTCAGTTGGCTTTCGCATGCGTTGTGGGGGCCAAATTCCTAATTCCCCATAACTTTCTGAAAGTCGTCATTATCTCTTCTGGTGGAAATAAGAAGTTTAATGAGTATAATATCTCGGCCTCTACGGACCATGAGGAAGTAAGTATCTGTGCCAGCTTTGCCATATCATAGTTAAATAGGATGTCCCATAGACCAAGGTTAATGTTTAGCATCCTATTGAGTTCAACAATTTTCATAGCTATCCTAAAGGCATTGATAAAAGTCTACATAGGCGTCAATTTGTAGTAGGTCATTACCCTATGGAGAAGGGGGTGTAGGGAAAATTCAACCCCACCTTCTATGATTGCGGTTAGTGATATGAAGAGTGTATCCAATGTGGTGCCATCACAGATTTTGTTGGGGTAGCAAGTGTAAGTTCAACCTCATCTGAAACGTTGTATCAAAGGCAAAATTCTGCCATTTTTTTCCAAGCGTATTGACCATGGATCTAAAAGTCACCATGTATGAGAAGGGCATGAGGGATAATTGGACAAAGAAAAAGTGCAAAGAACTAGAGAAAGACTTATAGGGGTGAGTCAACAACTGGAGAGCACATGACACTTTTTTTGTTCGAGAGTAAGGAAAGGAATTCAAGAGCTCAAAAGGAGGGTTTTTTATTTATTTATCAGAAGGCAAGAAAATAGTGAATTTGAAGAAGAGTAAGTGAAATGCTAAATATAGGTAGTAAAAAACAGACGTTACAGACTTGGCAGGTGCGTAAGGGTCGCATCAGTTACTCAAAAAACTGTGACCAAAAGTCATTTGGATTTAATGTGATTGCAAGAATTCCAATGGGTAAATGAGAGATATTTGCCCCAACAAAAGATATATGACCAAAAGGTATGGATGAGGATTAAGAAGAGATAAGCTTTATCTACTCCATCTGCTCGACAGAAAGTAGTCAAAGCTGTGGACAATTGAAGGAGATAAAATGTTAAAAACATTAATTAAGGATAGACATTAAATATGAATGTCTCGGAACCAGTTCTAATAAGATAATAATGCAAAATCCTAGGCTAATTAACTTATAACGAGAAGTTAACAGTTGAATGAAACTCCAACTATAGAGGATAAGTGTTTCCTTTAATTTAATACTGACTTAATCATCGGAATGTCTTCCTACCAACCAGAGACTAACAATTTATTATTTTGTAGAGATTAAGTTTGAAGAAAGTTTGAGAGATACAGAGTTCAACCATCGTGGAGGTAATAATTTTCAAGAAAATTCACCTGACCACATCTAGAATAGATATAGTCAGCAAGTTTAATTTTCAAAATAAAATGCGTAAACCTATAGTTTTTAACAATTTTACTATGAAGAGGAACTTTTAAAATTACAAAAGTTGGATACTTTTTTTTTGCAAAACTCTCTGCACAAAAAATAACCCTGCAATATGAACATATCTATAAGGGAAGGACCATACTGTAATTATCATTTTTATCTCATCACTCCTTTTCTATTGTGAGTATTAATTATGCAGTAGGTTGGACATGCTTGTCACGTTTCAGAAGAAGAGGGTAACTTGTATTTAGTTTAATATATCTCTTTATTGTGCATTTTCATTTCAATATTTTTTCCATATCAGATATTTCATTAACTAAGTCCTTGTGTTTTGCGTTCAATCTAGTTGATTAACAAGTTGCTTCTTTATTACAAACTTCATATTTTTAGACTTTAAAAATATTTTTATTTGTCTCAATAAGAGAAATGCATAAATAAATACAAAGTTCAAAAAAGTTAAAAAAAAAAACTAAAACTAAAACAAGCCAATTGTTTTGCTGTTTTGACAGAAAAAAAAAAGTTGGACAAAAACTATCAAATTGAAAAAGAAAAATAAAAAATTTAAGGTAAAAAATTTTAAATACCCTTTCGTAAGTGGTCAAATGCTTGAAACTCTCAATTAGAAAGCAAGGAGGCCAATCCTTACCAAAAATGCTAGTCAAATTTGCTTATTTCTCCCCTACGAATAACGAAGTTTAGTGAAAGTAAATGAGTTAGTGCTTCCTTAATAATATGAGTCGGTCTATTGTGTTGAGATTGTAATGCTAGGCTCGTCGTTGGAATATATATATATATATATGGAAATGTTATATGAACCAATATTTTTTTGGATCAATATTAGACCAACATTTAAACTCTTTATTCTTGATTAAATTTTGATGATCCGAACCGTTCAATGTGTTTAAAACATGTTTTTAAGGGTACCTACGAGAAATCAGCTCAAAATATTTTTGAAAAAAACTTGATCCAAGCAGTGGTTCATGAAATAATTTCTGTCAGCATTTTGAACTACTATTTGAATAAAGTTTTTTTCGATAATATTTTGAGCTGATTTCTCGCGAGTACCCTTAAAAATATATTTTAAACACATTGAATGTTTCGGATCATCAAAATTTAATCAAAAATGAATACTTTAGATGTTGATCTAAAAAAGTGTTGGTCCATAGAACCGGCTATATATATAAAATAGTTCATGCTCTAATTTAATATAATTGTCTTGACTTTTAAATAAATAAGAGAGAGAGAGAGAGAGAGAGAGAGAGAGAGAGGAGTAGGCGAAAGGAATAGTTGAACTGATCATGAAATTTCCACGGCATTCTCAAGTACAATGGTGGAGCCAGGAATAGAATGCTCATACAAGGATAAGAAAATAAGCGTAAAATTTTGATTAGGAACATAACAAATGAGATTATTGTACTTCAAAGCACTGTGCAGTTGAGGAGTACGGTTGGTCAGGTGGCTACATCGTTATTAATTAGGAGTACCATAACAAAAAATATTAATGCAATTTAAATGACGTGACCATTCTTCAAACATTTAATGGAATTACATGACCCAGTCATACTTATAATTATTGGTTAAGTCGAGGACTTGTGTAGCATATGAGACTTTGACAGTACATGTAACGAACAATGGATGCTCGAGTATTTACTTATGGACTTAGTCCGCGTACTTATGTGTCATTGTTTTTCCTATAAATTGCGCATAACATATCTTGAACATTCAAAAAAAACTTTGAGAGTAAAGTAACTTATTGAGTTTCATAACTCATGGTGCATATTTCTTTATCCCTGACATTTCATGCCAGGTACCAAAGACAATGGAGTGGACCTGAGATATTTGGCCGACAATAATGCTACAAATTGAACATTTTTTCGAGCCTTAGATGTGTAGTGTAAATACTCTGTGTTCTCCACTTTTTAAAACAATATTTTCGAATTAAATTTCATTTTTGCCAGGTTTAATTATTTAACTTAGAAGAAGTATCAATCCAACTTATATTTTCCTCATTATTTATGAAACAATAAATATTTTATTATTACTTTATTTATTTATTAACGTCTCCAATAATCGAGTCATTACACATACTCTTTCTTATACAGGAACAACTTCATAAAAATGGACAAAATTAATTTTAGAAGAACTGGAACGAATTTTTCGATTGATTTTCTATATCAAAATCAAAAGGGGTAGAATCCAATTTATACACGTAGGGAAAAGAGAAAAAAACTGTTCAAGTTCATTCAATTAATACACCCACTAATTGATGGCCTTAATTCAGTATTAATCTCTCCAACTTCGAAATCAAAAAATAATGAATAGCCATACTAGCCATCAATTTGGTCAGTATAATCCAGTACAATCCATAATCGTTCAATTATGATGGTCCGCAAATTTTGTGAATTAAAATTAAAGGTTTGTAACTAATTTGTCAAGAATCAAAAGTTAATTTCATGAGGTGTTCTTCGTCTTTGCCTCCATCATGTCTATGTGGAGAGTCAATTTCCCATTCTGTACTTTAAAAATTTTGTTCAATTTCCCATGTTGTTTAAACTCCTTATTTATAAGGACTATAAAAACTAATTTGGATCCACCTCCATTGGTATTTGGGTCTCGCTATAATTTTGGCTCAAAAATACAAAAAAGAAAATGTTGAACAATAATTTATTTTTTGGACACATAATAGTTGGACCATATACAAGCATTAATCTTGTAGTAGGCTACGAGACAAAATTGCAAAAAAAAATTGCACTCTCCATTTACTATTAAGAAAAGTAAGATATCAATTTCACAAAATTTTATATAAGTAATCATGTAAGCATATACGTAAATTTAGTATAGTCATTGTTCTAAAACTTTTATTGTTTGCATATATGCAAGTTCAAACAAACCATTAATAATTTCAAAATATAACTTGAATCACAAAATCAGCCCTCTTAATATTTACGTTCACCAAAAAATTAATAAGCCCATCTAGTATCGAAAAGGTGAAGTGGAGAGAACAGGGAAATAATAGAAAAATGGTATATGTCCATGGGAGCTTCTTTTCGAACACACAACCCCTCTCCCCATCGGACAAATTAGGAGGTGGCCCTCCTCCATTTACCAAAAGTTATTTTCTCTCTCAGTTATTTTTTTAAAACAAATTTCATCAACACCCCTTCAATTTTAATAGAATCATACTGCATATTTCTATATTTTCTTAAATTACATCGACTGAACCAAACACTATTAGGATACAAAACAGACACACTTTTTGTATCAAATCAAATAAATAAATGTTACCTAAAACCTTCAAATTCAAAGTGAATTTTTCAAGTATATATGAACGAACTATTTATGTATGTATATAATTATAATTTTATTTTGTACATATTGGTTTGAGAGCCAACAGGCCAGTGGCTTTAGTGATGGAACGTTGAGGAGGTCGTTGGCGGAAAAACCGATTATAGGATAGCGCAATAAGTGGTGTTGATAATAATTGGGTTATAAATATTTTTTTGGGCTAGTTCACGATTTAAGTTGCATTAAGTTTGACCCAATGGTACAAAGATAAAAATTCAAATTGGTTAACTTTTGTAAACAAAATTACATTTTATTATTATTATTATTTATTGTGAAATTTAATTAGGGAATGTAGTTTTTGTCTTTAAAAAGGAGTGAAAATAAATTTCATATGTACATCCTAAACATCCATGAGTATATAGTAACGTCCATTTTTAAGAGTTACAATTATTTTGTGGGTTCTACTATGGCTACGGATAGAATCAGAAGAGGGTAATAGCAGCGGTCGTCCTTGTTAGAAAAAAAAGATTTTTCTTATTATATAAATTTTTTTATAAAGTATATAAATTCACTCCTGTTAAATATTTAAAAAAAAATTTAGATAAAAAATACATATTTGCTTTTGCATAATAAAATTCTTAGCTCTCTCCCTCCCAGTGTGGCAGTTAACATAATGGGCAAGAGGGACACGTGAGATGGGGCTCTCCTTGAATTGACCATTGCGTCAAAGTTTGGTTGCCATCGAGTGAAAAGCACACTAGAGTTGACTGTGATAAATAAAATATATTATCCCTATGGGACACATGGGTATTAATTTGCAAATCCTTTTGCTTGAAGGAATGACCTAATTACAGAAAGATCAATTTAATTGGACCACCTTTATCTAAAGCTAGAATTACATAATTTCCACGTGATACCCACTTCTGCCAATTGCCATACAACTTGGGATCCATAGCTAAGTTCCTTTCTGCTTTAAATATTTGAAAAATAAGAAGAAGCCAAGTTCTTTCAGGTAGATAAGATAAAACAACTTTTTATTCTGTTTTGCTCTAGCCATGTTTGGTTTTTTTTTATATCTTATAATGTTCGGATCAATTTAAATGTATTTTAATTAATTCTTAAAATATTAATTACATCGTTTAATAGCGGGGAGTCGATTTAAATTAAGTCAAGATTTTATTTCATATGAACTAGTCCCTATAAAAATTGATAGCATAAAAGAAAACATGGCGGTAAATCTCAAGATTTGATTCTCATAGAACCCAAACTATAATTTCATGATTACTTTCAAATAATATTCTTATAGTTATTATTTCTTGTTGATGAAATAAAAAGTGCTACGATTTTAGAAAAAAACTAATAAATTTTTTTTATTGATTTTGAATTCAGAGAAAATTTATTGGTTAGGTTAGTTTTTTGGGAGTCTAAATTTGTCCCGATGAAATATTAATATTTTTTTACTTCCTTTTCTTTATTCCACTGTTCCACATGCTTGGACTTGATTGGATTATCTCTAATGGTGACCTTTTGTTTTAGATTTTTTTTTCCTTTTCTTATCATTTTTTGGCTCTTGATCAATTTCTTTTACTGTTTAAGTCATTTTGAATACAGTATCAAGAAGTATATAAAAAAAATTCATGCGTAAGAAATATGCTAAAATAAAAAAAGAGACATCTCCCCTTATTTTGGCTTCCTTCGTTTTT
>JABCMJ010000060.1:0-13002 GCA_014822125.1 Arbutus unedo
ATATTGTTTGGGAAAAAAGTAACAATGTTTGGGAAATTTTTTTCCAAACATAGTTCTCAAAATTTTTTGGAAAAACCCAACCAAACACATCCTAAGAATCGATCAAGAATCAACAACCATAGATCAATAACCACAAACCATCGAATAACAAGGATCTAACCATCAATAATCGATCAACGAGGATCTATGATGAGCAAGAATCGATCGGCGTGACTAAGACACTACAAACCATTGAGCAACGAGCAATCTAGATCGACTGATGTCTGAGCCGATCGATCTGGATACCACCAAGTTTGACGGTGATTGATCTGGATTTGGAGAGTGACAACAACGATGAAGTAGTTGGACGGCGACGACAAAGTGGTCGGACGGCAACGGTGAAGTGACTAGAGGACGAGGACGCTGTTAGGTTAGGGTTTTGGTTTTTGTTAGCGTTTGAGACTGTGTTATAAGGAAAAATGTGTTTTAGTCAAAGTTATTAATCTCATATCGGCGAAGGTGTCGGTTTTGTTACTGGTACGGTACGAACTGGTACTGGTGTACTATTTCGGATTTGTCGCTAAAAAATAATAATTAATTTCTCAAATAATATTTAAAAAAAATTAAATAATACCATCTTTTTTTTTTTAGAAAAACAAAAATAGAATCGTATTAAATGTAAATAAATAATTACAAAGGAGGAGGTTGGTGACTCACCAAACCTCAAACCACCAAACTTGAAACCAGCCCACAGAATTGGGACACGGCCACCTTTCCCTCATCCCAAGATGTAAAAAAATTGTCAATAAGGGTAAAAGAGTAAAAATAAAGAAACCACTTCGTAGTTCTTAGGATTTTCTTTTCTCCTTTCTTGCACTTTTCTCCTATGGCTGCTGCCTCTCTCTCTCTCTTTCTCTAAAATATTTACTGTAAGTCTGTAATCGTTGTCCTCACTGCAATTGTTTGATTCTCACTTGGCATTTGGATGTTTCTTGTTGCCCCTCAACTCCTACTCCGATGATGATTTCGCCTTCAACTCCTCCAATAATGATGATTTCCCCCTTCTGAATAGCTGATGTTTTTGATGCGATCTAATGAAGTTTGACCAATAATGTGCTGCCATTAACTATTTAGCTCGTCTTGGCATTTGTTGTGTTTTTTTTATTCAAGACGCGATCCGCCATCATCGTTTTCAAATTTTTCTTTTCTGTGATAGTACTGGCGGAGATCCGGTATACCACTGGTAATGCTGGTACCGGCCGGAACCTGCCAGAACTGTCCGGAACCGCCGGTAACTTCGCCGGAACGGTACACCCTTACATCCGTTCCGTTTTGTCTCTGGTATGGGACATATTGCCCGATACCGGGCAGTATAGGACGGGATTAATTACTTTGGTTTTAGGTTAAATTAAATTAAACCTAACACAATATCATTCATATACATAAAAGGTGAGGGTACAAGCTAAAGTACGAGACTACCCTTTGTAACACAACATACATAATAACTCTTAACAGGGTTAATGTTAGGGTTTTTACCATATTCATTTCTAATACTATGTAGAGAAAAAAGAGTGTTTAAGGGTTTTTCACTTAACCTTAATACACGAAATATCATTGATATAAATAAGATATGTGAGTACAAGATAGGGGAGAGTATAAGCTAAGTATGAAACTGGCCTCACTAATAGTACGGCATACATTATAACTCTTAACAGTAACAAAAGTGTTTTATTCGAAAAGGTGCTTCGGCAATGCTACTAAAACTTTATGATTCATCGTATTGGGCACAAAGTATTAAACTAAATCTCTTCCTCCTACAATTCCACTAAATCCATTACTGATAGGTACCAGCGACTTGGGCAGACCAATATACTTCTTAGGTATTGAGTGGCATAATTGAAGGATGAAATTTGTTTGTTCAAGTGTTTCGAATCCAAACCTATGGATCATAGTATCAAACCATGTGTTGATTAGGGAGAGTTACTTTTTAGTCTTGAGCGGAATCATTGATTGGTTGGTAAGTAGAATTACTTAACCATCACGTGTCTTGATATGTCTGCGCCTTGACTTCCTCATTGGAAAGTTGCACTCCATTTGTAAAGTATCTCAAGGCTCCATAATGTAATATGTTTTGTCGGGCTAGTGATCATTTACGGTTCAAGGCATTTAGTGATTTATATTGGGCAGGGGAATCATGTGACAAAAGATCCACTATTGGTTTTTGCATTTTCCTACGTAGTAATCTTGTTACTTTGAATAGTTAGAAGCAAACGGTTGTTGCAAGGTTAGTGCAGAAGCAGATTACAGTGCCATGACACACTACACGTGATTATATGGATGCAATCCTTGAAAAGATAGGCTTCTGTGTACAATTGCCCATAATATGTATTGTGATAATCGAGCAACAATTCACACTGCATCTAATCCTGTCTTTCGTGATAGGATCAAACACATTAAGGTAGACTGTCACGTTTGAGAAAATGTGGATAGAGGTGCGATTGCTACTCATTTTGTATCTGCAGGCACTCACCTAGCTAATATCTTCACCAATTCTTTATGCAAGCCACACTAGAGTTACTGTGTGACAAACTGGGACTTTGTGATATTTATGTCCCATCTTGAGGTGTGTGTTAAGAGTTATTATGTATGTACTATGTCGCAATGTTAGTGAGGGTAGTTTCGGACTTCAGCTTATATTCTCACCTATCTTTTACTCTCAACTCTCATGTATATATCTATGATATTTTGGGTGTTAGGGTTGAGTGAAAAACCCTAAACACTCTTTTCTTTCTACTGTTACTATTGTTTTTGCATGCATGTTTGCATTGTTTTCACACACTACAAGTAGTCTAGTGGTTTACCTAGCTAGTGGCACTCATGCCATGTTTCTGTCAAATCCGTGATTGAGCTCTTTTTGTGGACGGCATTAGAAACAACTCTGATGACCAAAATAACATCCAAGGTCAATGTTTGTGAAAGAGTCCTGGTCCTTACCTCAAGGCTCATCTGGACGTGTTAGAGGGATAGTGTTTTATTGATCCGAGCTAGTTTTAGTGATATTTTCTTCTGTCTTGCGTTGCTACAGTCTTCTTCTCCAACCGTATATGTTTTGCTGGACATGAACTGTGAAGTGTTAATAACAGCCTGATATTGCAGATGAAATGTATGTGTTCTCTGCAAGCAATAGACGGGTGTCTGTTCAGCTTCTGGGTGGAGATAAAATTCAGGACAAGCTTAGTCGCTTTGAAGAGTTGGCAGGTGCATCACTAACTTACTTGGGCGTTAGCTCAGCTGGACCACCATGCCAAATCAGTGCAACTGTGCCAAGTAAGTTGCATATTTCACTCATTCCGTTTCTATTGTTTGTTGGCTTTGTGATAGATACTTATTCGGTACATAGACTTCTATGATCCCCTTACAAGAATTTGTCTCTCTCTATGATGAGGACAGTTTGGTATTGTCATGGAAGCAAAAGTGATTTTCTTTTGGATAAATCATTATTCATTGTCAGCATATTTTCTTTTGCAGGTTTTCTCTATGGTAAGTTAGCAGTATTCACTTGTGTATAAAGCATACAACAGTAGTCAAGCCAAGATTCTTATGACAGAATTTTGTCCGAATGCTATTTCCTTCCACTTAATATGGCACAACCCATAGCCTAACAAAACAACTGGCTAGTGTTCTCAAACCAGCCAAGGCCTTTCTCTATTTTTTTCCCCCAATAAGCTGGGCCTTTCTGTTTCAAGTACAAACTATCTCGTTAGTTCAGTTTAACATCAGTTTCTTATTATAAATAATTGCATTGGCACAAGAACCGAGTCTTATGAACTCGTGGACTTCCGAGTATGGATCTATCACTTTCATAAATGCTATAATACCATTTTCTAAATGATCTAACATTGCTTCATCAAATTCATTTAGCATAAGCTGCATAATGATTACCTACACTTGTAGGTTAAATCACATCCATATTCTATCACGTCGTAGTTTTAAATGATTTGCATATATTAGTAATCGTGGTTCAGGATATAAGATGTTGTCCCTGTAATATAAAGCATTTAAAATGTTGTCTGTAATGTGTGCAATTCCTAATCCACACGAAGTGAAGTAGGATTGGTTACGTTTGCTCGTTTTCTCCTCTCTTTTTTGCTTTTGAAATGCAGATTGCGGTGTCGTTATCCTGTGCATCTTCCTTTATTTTTACAACTACATAAAAATTTCATATTCAATGATTGACCTAATCCCACTTCGTTAGGATTTTTGTGATAGGACAACCTTGATCTAGTTAGGAATGATGGTTGTAGGATTGGACTTCAAGAGTTTTAAAGTTCAATAGAATCAATACTATGGAAGATATGAACAAGAGGCAAGAGCTATGCCAACATAATCTTCTCAAAAGCAATGTATGGGGAATTGGTGATACACATTGTGAGGAGTTAGTGTGCTTATTATTAAAGATTGAGGGTATTATTGGCCTTATACTTTATTTCTCTGCTCAATGTATATAACACGTGTATTAGGGACTTCTCTCATTCATCTAACTAACATGGTAGCAAAGCTTTAATACTAACCCTAATTTGTTACCCTAAACTTGCAATCCTTCCGCCGCTGTTCTGACTGTTGTCACTGTCGATCCAGCTGTTGTCAACATTGACTTGAGTTGATCTTGATCTGTCGATCTCTTGATCTCAAAGCTCAATCTGGATCTCTTGATCTTGATCTGCTGATGTTGTCGATCTCTGTTGAACGGTCTCGATAGTGGCTTGATCTCGTCTCTGATTGTAGCAGTTGATTTGTTCATTGCGTCTCCCTATATCTCGATTGATCAAAGCTCTTATGCTACAGTCAGGATTGTATGTATCAGTGTTGTTTCGATTAATCTCTTACTGATTGGTCCATAACTTTGAAGAGTAACTTAGGGTTTTTGGCTATGAAGCACGGATATGGATACGACACGATACACATACGGGGATACAACAAAGCCTAAAACAATATGATACAAATACTTTGGGGTGATGACGATAAAAATTATTATTGTTTTTTGTAATTATTGGTCCTATGGATACATCAAAGGGAGCTAAAATAAATAAAAGAGTAGTTGAATTGGTAATATCAATATACCAGGCATTTAGGACATGTTAATTTTTAAAAGGTTTTCAAAATAGAAAGCTGCCAAAAGCACTACAATGTCCAAACCACGAAGTGATATTTCCTACTAATTTCTACTAAAAGCAACTTCAACACTCAATTATAAACTTCAATTGGAGTCCGTTTGCGTTCATCAGTGAATATCACGGCTTTCATATCCAATTCATCAAGGAAAGGACTTACAATTTCAAGTATACCAACAACCTCAAGTGTTTTCATATCAGTTGAGAAGTTCATATCTAAATTAAAAATCTTCTTTGTTGTCAGTGTTTTTATAGAAAACAAGCATAATAAGTTGCTCATTTTAAACCCTACAAAATCGAGCAATAAATTATCGTAGGATCGGGAAACAAATGATGACAAGTCCTCCGAAGATCAAGTAAAGTCCCAACATAACGTAAAAATGTGCATGTCTTCGCTCTATGTCTACCTGCATTATACTACCTTTGTTCCAAAGAAATGTCCACTACACAAGACAATAACTTAAAAAATAGGCATTTTCGTCAAAAACTTTTTGAACTTTTTTGACCAAATTAAAATTGTTCCAATTTTTTTCACACAATTGCACTTTTTTGGTGTAGTGGACAATCTTTTAGTCACTCATGGAGTAACTTGTGGAATTCAATTAACCATAGACGAGATGATTGTTTGTCCCTTATAGCAAAGAAAGTCCTCTTCATTGTTGGATGTCTTGTTTTTGACATATCGTGCGTGTGCATTAAAAAATGAAATGACGGCTGTGTTAAATGCCTATGACTAGCTTGAGATGAGGTGTTCCAGAGTGATAATGGAAACTAATATTTGGGCGGCCATTTACTTATTCGAGAAAATGAAGAAAAAGCCTGGGGCAATCATTTCTGAATCTTCTTCGAAATCCACAAACGATCAATCCTAATTACGGCTAGCGCATGCAGAATGGGGAGATACCGAGGAGCTGCATATGCAAATTAGAGCACAAATGGCTAGAGGTCACCCACTATGCAGAGATGCTACTATTGGAGATCTCTCTGAATGCATGCCCATAGAACGTTGAGTAACCTAGTTGGTACTCAAGATATTTTGGTTTTAATTGAAGTTGAGATATTTTTGCTGCTTGAATCATTCTTTTTTGTTCTTTATGTTCATAGAAAGAAAAGAAAAAAAAGCAAAAGAAAGGGTGGGAATTTGTTTGAATGTTCCCATAGATAGATGCAAAACAAACGATCGAGTATATTCCTCTAACGTCTTATTGTCTACAAGTAAAAGAAAGGTATATATAAAAAGCCCTAATAAAGCAAAAGACTAGACTATCCTTACTAGACTACACTTGATGTAAAAGCAAAATCAAGATGCAAGGCTGGAAAACATCAAGAGTTTGCCAATGAGGAAATGAAGATAGGCTGTGGTATGCATCTTGGTGAAGAAGTCAACAAACTGAAGAGTAGAGAAGATGGAAGGGAAAGCAATAGTTCCGAACTGAAGATGGTGGCTGACAATCAATTTCAATATGCTTCGTGCGCTCATAGAAGACCGAATTATGAGCAATTTGGATAGCACTCTTATTGTCATAACAAAGAGGCGTAGGAGAAGAGAGTGGAACACCCATATCCAACAGAAGCCAACGAAGCCAAACGACTTCAGAGGTAGCGTGAGCCATGGCACGATACTCAACTTCCGCAATAGAACAAGCAGTGACAGATTATTTCTTACTTTTCCATGAAATAAGAGTCGCCCAGAAAGACACAGACACCAGAGGTAGACTTGCGATCAAAGATATCCCAACTCAATCAGCATCAGCACAAGTGCGAAGGAACAAGTCCAAAGAAGAAAAGAGAAGTAAACCTTGAAATAGAGAGCCACGAATATAACGCAGGATACAAAGCAATGCAGCCCAATGTGTAGACCAAGGAGCACAAATGAACTGACTAACAACATGGACAACGTAGGCAATCTCCGGCCATGTGATAGTGACATAAACAAGACAGCCAACGAGATCACGATACTCAGTAGAATAAACAAGGAGAACTCCATCAATAGCAAAAAAAACTTAATATGTAGCTCAATAGGAGTATCGACGGTTTTGTCATTAGTAAGTTGACCACAATAAAGAACATCGGTTGCATGCTTAGTTTGAGTAAAGAAATAGCCTTTTGGAGACAAGACAGCCTCAATGTCACGAAAATACCGGAGAGGACCTAAGTCTTTCATTTCAAAAGCTTGAAATGAGTGATGTTTGACCTAAAGTTATCAATCTCGTACCGGCAAGTGTACCGATTTTGCTACTGGTACGGTACGCACCGGTACCGGTGGTACCGGCGTACCATTTTGAATTTATCGCTAAAATTAATATACATATTTTAAATAATATTTTTTACAAAAAATCATATTGAACATATAAAATGAAGCATCACAATTTAAAACTAAATCACCAAACATAAAAAAAAGATAGTTTTAGTCTCAATTTATGTCTAATTATCCAAAAAAATATTAATTGAATTTTTTTTTTTTTAAAATACAGACCGGTACGGTACGGTACCGGCCGGTATTAGCCGGAACACGCCGGAACAGAACTCCGGTGATCCGGTACCGTTATACGGGCGGTACGAGCCATACCGGCCGGTACCAGACGGGATTAATAACTTTGGTTTGACCTCATCAACAACAGCATAGTCGGAGCGAGTAAGAATCATGTCATCAACATAGAACAATAGGAGAACCAAACTAATGGGAGTGCGGCGAAACCGAGCATACCAAGCGCAAGGAGACTGTTTGAGACCATATAGAGCACGGCGAAGGTGGCACACAAGACCAA
Organism: Arbutus unedo; assembly: GCA_014822125.1. Classification (NCBI taxonomy): domain Eukaryota; kingdom Viridiplantae; phylum Streptophyta; class Magnoliopsida; order Ericales; family Ericaceae; genus Arbutus; species Arbutus unedo. Next base: position 7,919 of record JABCMJ010000060.1, read on the forward strand.
AGACAGGAGAGAGCCCGGAGAAGAGTGCATGTAAACTTCTTCAGACAGATATCCATTCAGGAAAGTATTTTTAACATCCAACTGAAAAAGAGGCCATTGGTGTGTAGCAACCATAGAAATCAAGGTACGAACAGATGTCATCTTGGCAACAAGGGCAAAGGTTTCTTAATAATCTATACCATATTCTTGAGAGAACCCTTTGGCAACTAAGCGGACTTTGTACCGCTCCAAAGAACCATTCTGTAACTTTATACACCCATTTGTAGCCAATAAGATTTTAGCCCACCACGAGGGGAACCAAGTCCCAAGTCTGACTGTTAGCAAGAATACTGAGCTCCTCATTCATAGCATGCACCCAATTAGGATTATTGTAAGCCTCTTTATATGACCAAGGTTCAAAATAGGTATGTATACAAGATAAAAAGAAGCAATAGAAAGAAGAGAAACAAGTATTAGTAAAACCAAGTCTTACCGATGGACGACGATCACGAGAAAGATACGGGGGGCAAGCGGATCAGAGTCTTCCAAAGCAAAGGGAGGGCGGAGAATTGGATCAGTGCGACAGGCATAATGTTGCCGAAAAGGGGGAAGGAGGTTGGAAGCAGACGAAGTAGGAGAGGCTACCATAACGTCAGACACTTCAAGAGTACCAACATACTGCTCTTCTAGAACGGTCAAAAGAAAGGATCACTATACTCAAGGTCCTCCTTGGCAATAGAGACATGCTCGGGTGGGAGAGAAGAAAGGCAGGAGTTCGAAAAAGGTAACATGCCTAGACACATACAGTTTCTGGGTCCTGGAACCATAGCAACAGTGGCCCTACGAGCGCTGAGTTTACTTCGATCCTTCTTAGGGAGAAGAACGAACAAGTACAACCAAACACACGGAGGGAGTAGTTAGGAACCTGCCCAATGAGACGTTCGTAAGGAGAAGAACCAGAAAGAAGAGGAGTGGGCATCCAATTGAGAAGGTAAGCGGTGGTAAGCACAGTTTCTCCACAAAAGACGACAAGCACAGAGGAAGAGACGAGAAGAGACCGTACAATGTTCAGAATATGACGATGCTTACATTCAGCATGCCCGTTTTGTGAGGGAGTGTCGGTACAAGAATATTAGTGTATGATTCCATGATAAGCTAGAAACTTAGTGAACTCACCAGGAGAATATTCTTCGCCTAAATCAGAGCGAAGGGCTTTAACAACAGTAGAAAATTGAGTTTGAACTTTGAACCATAGAATGAAAATCGCGGTATACTTGGTAAAAATCAGATTTGCGAGTCAATAAATACACCCAAGTAAATCGACTAAAATCATCCACATACGCTATACAGTACTGAGCACCATCTTTGGTGGTAAATGGGAAAGGGCCCCACAAATTTGTATGAACAAGATTGAACATAGAAGTAAACACATAAGTGTTTTTAATAAAAGGTAAGGCAGACATTTGACAAACTTACATCCACTACATTCAGAAATATCACTAACAGAAATATTGCCCAAACAACCAGACTTGTGTAAAAATTTTAATTGTTTGCTAAATAAATAACATAACCTAGAACGTCAAAGATAAAAAGGAGAAGACTGTTGAATTAAACTAAAAGACGACAAAGCTACGGTGGTAGAATCAATAGGAATATGTAAAGTCTCCAGCACATAGAGATCACTTACTCTACACCCTATCCAAATATGCTTCTTGGACCGCAGATCAAGCACAACACAACCAAAAGAAAAAAATACATCAAAATCAAAATCAAACAACTGACCAATAGCGACAAAGTAGGGAGTCATTGATGGGAACAACCAGAATCAAAAACCCACTTGGTGGGTAAGATACATGTGAAATAGGAACCATGCAAACCTGATTGAGTGGTGGTCATAGCAGAGGCATGTGAATGATCCTTCTGAGTAGTAGCCAAGAATGCATGATACTGCTAATACTCCTCAAACAAGGGATAGGGTGAAGGACCATCAGTAACAGGAGATGCAAAAGTTGCATGGGGCGAGAGAATTTTTGATGCTGCTGTGGAGATCAGTAGTGAGAGGAGGGCTTTGACTGAGAATTACGCCCATTAATCTGTAACAGTTTTAGGTACGCATGCTTCCAATGGCCCTTCTGACGACAAAAGATGCACTCATCCTCACTACCAAGGGGTTCAGGCTTACCCGTATCCTGAATCAAGTGAGCCAGGGGTAGGCAAGATAGGTGCCATATACTGAGTTGGCGAAACTGGAGGAGCAGCAAACACTGAATGAGATGGAGGAGCAATAGAGGCCATCTTGAACCGAGTTTCCTCAACTATAATTTTGCACACTACACCATCAACTGTAGGTTGGGGAGAACGATGAAGCATACCCCATGAGGAGGCTCAAACTGATCATGAAGAGCCATGAGAAACTATACAAGAGGTCGTTCTCACGGTACTGCACATAAACATCCTATGATAGCAATGTTGTGGGTTCCATTAAGGCCAATTGATTCCAATACTGAGTCATCTCATTGTAGAATTCCTTAATAGATTTGCCTTGCAGTCGAGCACAACGAATAGATGACTCAAGCTCATACTGCTTTGCAAAATTTGACTTCAAATACATACCCCTCAAATAATCTCATACTTTCTTCATTGTCATATTTGGAGAAGTTCATACCAATACTAGGTTCGGAAGAATTGTGAAACCATGTAAGAATTTTTGCATTTTCAAGTCCCATTTATTGAGAGCAATTTTATGATCATCCTCTTCACTATCTGCGATTTTAATGAGTTTGGTTATAGACCCATTAACATGGTCCCACAAACCCTTGCCAACTACAAAATTTTTGAATACACTAAACTAATATGAGTAGTTGTGCCCATTCAAACGGACGTTAATTGCTCTATCTTCTGCCATAGAGACAAACAAAACACTAAACTAACAACTCTCAGAACAGATTTGTAGAGGAAAAGGGTAGAACACAGATAACCAGAGAAATAGGCTATACAACAATAGCAGTAGGTTTCGAAGTACTAGAGGAGGACTCAATATCAGAGATCGACGACAGAGAAGGCCGGCGGCAACTGCAGAAGCGGCTGAAAAGAAGAAAAAGGCAGTGGCAGCGGCGACATCACTAAGAGGTCGCGAACTAGTCAGAGAGGGGGAGGCGAGATGCAGAGACCATTGGGACAGTCGACGGGAGGGAGGCGGCGGCGGTAATGGCTTTGATACCATGATACGATGAAAAGCCAAAGAGAGGCTATACCGTTTTGCAAAACTAACGATGATGTATTTTACAAAAGAAAGAAGGAAGATATACAAAGCCCTAATAAACCAAAAAACTAAATTACCCTCGACTAAAAACTAAGTAACAAAATAAACACTAAACTAAAATACTAGTTCACAGTTGACTCGTGAACATGAAGGTATCAAATTGTGAATACCACATTCACAACGTGCACATATTCTTCTTCGTTATTTACTCTTCTGACAAGCACATACCTATCCACAACCATGTGTATATAGTTATTCTATAGTCCTAAATTTAGGAGAATAGCACAAACACAATGCAAACCTAAAAGCATGCATGTCGAGAAGTGTGCAAAGACCATAGTCATCCTTATGCATTCAAATAATGCAAAGTTTCCACTTTTAAAGGACATGCATATTCTTGTCAAGCATAGTTATTAAAGGCGAGCCTAGGCACAAGGCGCACCAAGACTCACCATACGCGCCTGTCATGGTCCTAGGCGAAGTGAGTTCGACTAGGCTCCTAAAGTGCACAAGGTGCGAGGCGCGAAAGGCGTGCGCCTTTTCAATTTAAAAAAAAAATGCCCTAAATTTTACTATCTCCCTCACACCGCCGCCTCTCTCTCTCTCTCTCTCTCTCTCTCTCTCTCTCTCTCTCTCAGATTTAGAAAGTTTCCAGTCTCCAGGTATACTATATATGTATATATTCTATCTATATACTGAATATGTATATTATGCTGTATATATACTGTACTGAATATGTATATATGTGCTCTACATGCTGAATATGTATATATGCTTTGTATATGTTGTACTGAGTATGTATATATATGCTGTAGTTCTGTACTGATTATGTATATATGCTCAATCTACTGTATATACTATTCATATGTGCTATATAGGTAATTAGGGATACACTTTGTAATGTTTTTTCTTTTGATAGGTTATTAAAACATGTCAAGCGAAGGCATCCAAACGGACCCCGCTTGAAAGTATGCAACTTTGGTAGATCCCACCAATGCTACAAAATTCAAATGTAATTTTTGCGGCCACGTAAAAAATTGCGGGGTTTGTCAAGCAACGCAACACATTGCTAGCGGTTATAGGAATACAAAAGCATGCTCAAGATGCCCTCCCGAAGTAAGAATAGAAATTCAAGAATATATTACGAGCAAACAAACATTGAAACGTTAAGTGAATATGTTGTCGGATATTGATGATGATGCATTCGGGGATGATGAAGATGATGTTGTGGAGCTAGTTGGACGTGGCAAATCCATTGGGAGTAGTCAAGGCTTCGTTTCTAAACCTAAACCGCCAAAGAAGCCAAAGACTAAAGGGCCTATTGATGTATTTTTCATATCCAATCACGACATCGTCATACAAAATTGTAAAAGAAAACAGACAAAAATTGATGTAAATGACCCTTACAAAAAAGAGCTAAGATCGAGCGCTTGTCAGATTCACAAGGTGGATGTATGATGCAGGTATTTCCTTTAATGCATTAAACTATGAAAGTTTTGGGCCTGCAATTGAGGCTATTGGGCAATATGGTCCGGGCATGAAACCGCCTACTTATCACGAGGCACGGGTTCCCTATTTGAATAGGGAGTTGAAGCATACAAATGATTTGACGAAAGATCATAAAAATGATTGGGTGAAATTTGGATGTTCCATAGTGGCAGATGGGTTGACAGATTGGAATGGGAGGACTTTGATCAACTTTTTAGTAAATGACCCAAAAGGAACAATGTTTTTAGAGTCCATAAATGCCTCGAGCTATTCCAATGATGGGTTTAAAATGCTTGAACTACTTGACAATTACGTGGAACGGATTGGTGAACGCAACGTGGTTCAAGTTGTCACG
>JABCMJ010000061.1:0-37452 GCA_014822125.1 Arbutus unedo
GTTCGAATTTGAACTTATAATGTTCTTTTAGGAACACATAATCGGTTTCGAAATTTCATTACTCCACCTTCTTTTGAGAAATCGATATAGCAATTTGTTTCTATTTGTTCACCTATCCTATTTAATTTAAGATTTTCCCTTGTGGGGATTTTATTTCCTCAATTAACATTGATTAGTTATTTAATTTTATACACATTTTAATTTTACGATTGATTTTCGTAAATTGATTTGTCGCAATTAAAAAGTTAAAAAATAGAACTAAAAGTTTAAAAAACATACTAAACACGAAAATAATTTAAATTTTTTGAATTACTTGTCTTTTTTTAAAAAATCAAAATAATAAAAAATTTACATAAAATTAATCTACGCACATTGTTTTAAATAAAAATAAAAATAAAAATCTAAGAGAATTTAAGAAACCAAATATTTGTAAATCCTACTCTTCTCATTCCACTTTATTGCTTCACTCCTATTCCCCCCTCTACCACCACAGCGCTCTCTCTCTTTCCCGCTCACACTCCTCCTGCTATCTTTCAAGTTAAATCCCAACAAAAATAACTTTAGTCCACTGTCCAAGCTGGTGGTGAACTGATGCACATTTTGATTTGCATTTGATTAGTTTTTCCGCACTCTTTTTGTGAGGACCGTCCCGGTTATGTATTTTAATAGTTGTATTTGAGGTACGATGAAGTGATTGGGGGTATAGTTGTAATACCCGGAACGTTGGGACTACTTTGCGATGTTATGGAACTTGAGGAGAAACGTGTGATTAGCCAATTTTTTAATAAAATAAGATTTTTTTACTGTACTCATTCATTCCGACTTTTCTCTCTCTCCCGTGAGATTTCTCTCAAACCCTTTTTCAAGAAACGCAAAACACCAACGTCGATCCTTGCAACGAGTGCTTCGATTCAAGCCCGGGGTTAACAGTGCTCGTGTATAATCGAAGGAGATCGATTTTTCTCAGAAGATTTCTTGGAATTTCGAATTTGAGGTAGGATTCGTGTAAACTCTTAATGTTGGTTGCTTAATTTGTTGTATGTATCGTTTTTAGTCAATTATATGATTATCCATCATTTGGTGTGTGTTTGGTGGTGTTTAATTGAGTTTTGAGGCTGCCATGGAAGCTTGAAAAGTTGAAAATCGCATAGAATTGTGCAGAATCAGTTCTTTTAACAATCTCTGCAGTTTTTTTTTTAAATTCTGGGCCAATTTGGGAAGAACACCAAGAACACAAAAATGTGGAAATTTTGACCAGAAATTCGGCCCTGTTCATGTTTACAGTTGCTGTTCACGTATACGGTCACTGTTCACGGTACTATTCACGCGTACTGTTCACGTATTCTATTCGGTGCTATGTACTGCTACTGTTCACAGGTACTATTCGTGTATACTGTTCACAGGGGCTGTCTTTTGGTGGTTCTAAATGTTGTTTTGGTGTGGAGACATGTCAGTGGGCGTGTAATGAGACATATGTAAGGTTTTCTAAAAATTTCTTTAAAAAGGCAAGTTTTCATGTGAGGAATCAGTAGCATTAGTGTTTAAGCATGTGAATCTATAAAACAAATGCCGTAATTCAAATTATAGGTTATGTTTAAAATTTTACTTGGATATTGAAATTGATGGGTTTAGAGTTTGATTTGGTATAGTAGGAATATTATGCTTAAGGTAATTTATGATTCTAATGTTGGGATTATGATTTAATTTTTTTGGTAAGGGCATTATAGTTACTTGAAAGTAATACTTGATTACCTTGATGGATTTTGAGTATTTTTGCTTAGCACTTTTTTTTTTGATATTCAAGATGTGGGTTTACCTCTTATTTGGCATAATTGGTAATTAGTTGAAATGTGGAGTTTGTTAAGTTAGTCAAGATACTTAAGTTTTGATAATTGAGTAACTTTCTTGATATTTGTTTTGGGTTAAGGTTAAGAGTTTGAATTTGATGCTAGTTGTTTGGGTTTACTCAAATTGATTTGGAATGAATACTAGTCATTTGGATTTTTGGGCTAGTGAGCCTTGTATTGAAGGCCGGCTTGGCGAATTTGTGTGTGTTGTGTGACCGGAAGCAAGTGGATAGTAAATTATCTGTCAGTGCATAGTCTGTAAACCCGCGTGGGATAAGGTGCCCCATAGGCCTTTGGGTTAGTAACCCATAAATTTGAATGATTTAGGGACTCGAGAAGTCACCTAGGATTGGTACACAATCTTTGATAAGTTAGACTCGACAGAGTTAGACTTGGACCATCGGTTTTATGTATTATTTACTTTTAACTATTTGAATTTAAGGATTTGATTGGTGTTGTATTTTGTGACTCAAGCATGGTCAAGGAACATTATGTCTAGTATGTGAGTTAGCTTGTGAGTTTTGAAATACTTAATTTTAATAATGATAACTCTTTTATACCTCGTGTTTACTTGTATCTTATAGGTTTTGGTAGATTATGTGGGCGGTCGTGCTCACCCCTACCTTGTAGGTTCGATTGGGAAGGAAAAACTATGATGGATTTGGTGTTTGAAGCCACTACCTATTGTAATGGAAAATAACTAACGGAGGTTTCATTAATGATTCTACTCACTTGTTCACCATTTATGATGGTTCACCAGGGCCTCTTTCCTTCCCCCTTTTCTACTCACTTGTAGGGGTCCGGAACCCACAAAAGGTGAGGAAGTCGACTGAACATCTCAGCCATTTGCGGGAATTTCACCTGTGTCTGATCCCGAATTCTTGTTCACCTCGGTTTGCTTCAGAGATCGAGCTTTGGAGTTTGATGGTGCTGTAGTAGTACTAGTACCCGTCTTATCTTATTGTTTTTGTTTTTGTGTTGCTTTCAGGGGGCTGAAAATCATTTGAGCAAACAGAGTTTCATCCTATCTTCGTTGCTATTCTCTCTTGCAATGTCTTCTTCAATGTCATTCGCAATGAAATGTCACGGAGAGTTCCTTACTAATTATTCGAGTCCTTTTAAGCAATCATCTGCCAGCCAACCACCCTCAAGTTTGTTGTTCAATGCGAAATCAATAAACTGTGAGCAAAGTGGGAGGATTTTACCAAGAAATAGGATCCAATGTCAAGCACTGTATGTGGAAAACAAATCTTCAATTTTGGTTGGGAACAAGTTTCAGCTTGATGACGTGATTGAAGCTCAGCAATTCAATAGAGATACTCTTAGTGCTATATTTGAAGTGACACGTGAGATGGAGAAGGTTGAGAAAAATTCGCCCGGCAGCCAAATTCTTAAGGGGTTTCTAATGGCTACCCTCTTTTATGAGCCTTCAACTAGAACTAGGCTTTCTTTTGAATCTGCTATGAAACGGTTGGGAGGCGAAGTGTTGACAACGGAAAATGCAAGGGAGTTTTCGTCAGCTGCAAAGGGAGAGACTCTTGAAGGTATATTTTTTTAAGTAGCTTAATTTTAGGCGGTTTGTTGCCTTATGTTTCTGATTTTGAAGCTAAATGTTGATTTGCAGATACGATTAGAACAGTCGAAGGGTACTCGGACATTATTGTGATGAGGCACTTTGAAAGTGGTGCTGCCCGAAGAGCAGCAGCCACTGCTAATATTCCTGTTATTAATGCGGGGGATGGGCCAGGACAGCATCCAACACAGGTGTGTGTACGCAATCCCCTTGGATATAATTGAAGTTATTTGCTTGAGAGTGACCATGAAATCACTTCTCTTTTGGACAAATTTGACATCCAGACCTTGTTATATTTCATGTGATGTTTACATCAGTCTATGTACTAGAATCCTCTATCAAGAATCAGAAATTCAGAATACAATGTTTTCTTGTTTAGCACAATATTCTTTGTGGTTAGTTAGGATTGAGAGTGACAATGGCTGCCCCTTTCTCGCTTAGTATCTCCCCCTTGCCTCACTCTTCTGGTGCAAAGGACTAGAATAGTAGACTGATAATTGTTAAGAAGAAAATGGGAGCATTCTCTCGTGGATTTGTAGAACAGAAGAAGAGTACGCGCACTAGTGCAAAATGCAGTTGGAACGTCAAATGAAATAGGCGGTTGGGTTCTCTTTCTATGACCCTTCTTTTTTAGATTCCCCTTCTACTTGGGATCTTGTAGGAGCTACGATGTCATTTCTCACAATGTCAATTAGATAGAAGAGTTCGCAGGAAACGGCCAACTTTGGTGTCTCGGATTGGCATAGAGCTATATGCTACGTTACTTTAATTCGATGGAGAGGATGAGAGTAAGGATCGGGTACAGGAGCTTGACCAAGAACAAGATAACGAGATGTGGATTTGCCTGGGTGGGATCAGTTTTGTTGCCTGGTTTCTCACCCTACATTGTATAGTTCATACTTCTATTGCATGGATTTCAGAATTTGTATTTCGTGCTATCTATATTTCAGATGCACTCGAGTTATTATCGCAAAATCATGCCAGATGTATTCTGTATGGAATAGTTATCTGAAGATCAATATAAGTCATAAATTTGCTTTCTCATCTATTTTTTTCTACTTTTTGTTGTTTCGTTCAGCAATGACAAACCCTTGATTTCGAAGCGTTGTTTATGTTTGTGGCCTTGAGACAGGCTCTTCTAGATGTCTACACTATTGAAAGAGAGATGGGAAAACTAGACGGCATTAGAGTTGGACTTGTCGGAGATCTAGCTAATGGAAGGACAGTACGCTCACTTGCATACCTGCTTTCCAAGTATCAGGATGTGAAGATCTACTTTGTCTCCCCTGAGGTGGTAAAAATGAAGGTAATAGAGAAATCAAGTCTCCCTTTTGGTAATTAGCAGTTTTCCTGATCAAACTAGAGGTTATCAAGCTCAAAAAAAGTATGAGGTCTATCGGAAGTCAAATCAAAGAGGCCTCTAGCTTAAGCTTATTCCCCCTTTCACTAATGCCTCTGACCTCATAGAATCCCATAGAAGCTTTAGCTTTTGTCGTTAGAACACGTGACAATCTTAAAAATAAGTTAACCTTTAATTGAAATGAGATAAACCCTAGATTGAAAGAGAAGTTAGAAAAGGATTTTTTCGAGATTTGATTGCTCACATTTCTTTTTATTTTCTCTCACTTTAGGATGACATAAAAGAATTTCTGACATCAAAGGGAGTAGGGTGGGAAGAAACTGATGATCTAATGGAAGTTGCCTCAAAATGTGATGTGGTGTACCAAACTCGGATTCAGCGGGAAAGGTTTGGAGAGAGAACTGATCTTTATGAAGAAGCTAGAGGCAAGTACATTGTAGATGGAGATGTCTTGAGTGTGATGCAAAAGCATGCCGTGGTTATGCATCCCCTCCCGAGGCTTGACGAGGTTAGCTCGTACACTTTGTTTCTTGATTTTGGCATATCTGTAACATCTATTAGCGGCTAGTCATATCTGTGATGATAATGTAGATAACTGTGGATGTTGATGCGGATCCAAGGGCTGCCTATTTTAGACAAGCAAAGAACGGTCTCTACATTCGCATGGCTCTCTTGAAGCTTCTACTCGTTGGTTGGTGAAAAAACCGTTTGTTCTATGATCTCGGATGACTGGAACTCAGAGTCGAATTTGGGAAAGAAAGAAAATGAAAGTGTAAGAGCAAGCGGGTTCGAGGCATAATGCTCTATTATTCGTAATAGTCGTGCATACAGGAGACTTTTTTGGCAACGAATTTTGTGGGAATAGATGGGTTTTTTAGGTGATTTGGACATCGAATGAGTAGTTTTTTGGGACCTTTTCGTTTTTTTGGATCGGTTCCTCCATTGATCGAGTTTAAGCCCATTTGAAGGCACATAAATGCATTTGCTATGCTATGATACTAATGTTTTTGCACATCCTGTGTCAATATCTTTTGAAAGTGATTTTATTTGGTGATAAGTTATTGTGGTCTTGACTCAGTACTATTTTGTTCTGGAGTTACAGACGAGAAATTTCATTCTGTTAATAAATAGATTACAACTCACAATTTTTCGGGATGGGAAAACTTATTGTGCATTGTGCACAATAGAATGTGTTAGGCATCAAAACGTCGTTTCGGCGACATGCCGTGTTATGCGACCAATATTTGAAATTATTGATTCGCCTCTTAATTTATTTAAAAATATTTATGTTCATCACATGTCTTTATGTGCCCAATTTTGAAGAAAAAAGCTACCGACACCGTTCATATGAATCTATTTTAGCCGTATTTTTTGAATTTTATTCTAAAAAAAGTACTAAAAATTTATCATTGACTTCAAAAACTATTTTGGAATTAATTGTGAACTCATAATATTTTGATAAAAAGGTTTTTGAATTATGGTAAGCTATTTGTGATTTATATTTTATTGTTACTTTTACTTTTACTTTTACTTTCTTTTGTTGATTTATAAAATAAAGTTAAAAATCTCTTAAATCATCCAAAAATATTTATATTCATCACATGTCCTAATCACCCTAACTTTAGAAGAAAAAAAGTGATAAACACCGCTTATTTAAACTCTTTTTAATTTTACTTTTTAAATTTTATTTTCAAAAAAATACTAAACATTTATCATTGTCTTAAAAAATTATTCTGGAATTAGCATAAATTGAATCTATGTTACGTTATTTTTATTATTTTTATGACATAAAAATAATTTACGCATCAAATGATTAGCATGTCATGATCCAATACACAAGGTATACTAGTGGAGTCATCCAATAGCTTGAGTATTTAAGACATATCATGCGAAATGGTATGAATCTTGCGATATAGAAATTTACATGCAAAACTCCAAAAGTCCGAGCATGTTTTCGATAGTTTTTCATCTTTCGCATCTCGCGTTATCGGATCGAACATTTAAATTTTTACACAATAAAAAGAATGACATATTCATTTTTAAAATAAAAAGAATAACTATAGATAACTTATTGAAATATATTAGACAAATATTAACTTATAACGACAAAAAAATTTGATGCTTGATTTCTCTACAAAATACAAATTAGAGAGCGTAGTTATAAAAGGCGCACCTAGGCGCAAGGTGCACCGAGGCTCCACATCCACGCTTGCCATGGTCCTAGGCGAGGCAATTTCAACTAGGCGCGCGCTTTAGGAGACTAGGCTTGAAAGGCGCGAAAGGCTCGAGGCGCGCAAGACGCGCCCCTCTTTCAATTTAAACTTTTTGCCCTAAATATTGCTATTTTCCGCCACCTCTTCTCTCTCTCTCTCTCTCTCCGATCCTCTCTGCTCTCTGTATGCACTCTCTCTCCCCGATCCTCTCTGTTTTCTCCGTGCGCACTCTCTCTTGTGCGACTCTCTCTCTCTATCTCTTGCTCTTGCTATGATCCTCTCTCTCGGATTGTGGAACTTTCTAGTCTCCAGGACCCAAGTATACGATATATGATGTATGTATACTGTACTGAATATGTATATATATGCTCTACGTATTGAATATGCATATATGCTCTGTATATGTTGTATATATGCTCTGTATATGCTGCACTTTTTCAGAATATGAATATGTATATATGCTCTATCTAGTATCTACTGTATATATATACTCTGTTTACTGTAGTGTATATATATTCTGCACTTTTTCAGAAAATGAATATGTATATATATATATTGTAGTTTTGTACTAAATATGTGTATATATAAGCTCTATGTACTGAATATGCATATATGCTCTATCTACTGTATATATACTGTATATATGCTCTATCTAGTATCTACTGTATATATACTCTGTCTATACTATAGACTATAGTCTATACTCTATGTACTGTACCGATTACTGAATATGTATATATATGCTCTACGTACTGAATATGTATATATATATGCTCTATCTATTGTATATGCTATTCGTGTGTTGCGCTGTATAGGCAATTAGAGGTATACTTTGTAATGTTTTTACTTTTGATAGGTTATTAAAAAATGTCAAGCGAATGCATCCGAACGGACCCCGCTTGGAAGTATGCAGTTTTGGTAGATCTCACTAATACTACAAAATTCAAATATAATTTTTGTGGCCACGTAACAAATGACGAGGTTTGTCGAGCAAAGGAACACATTGCTGACGGTTATAGGAATACAAAAGCATGCTCAAGATGCCCTCCCGAAATAAGAGTAGAAATTCAAAAATATATTACGAGCAAACAAATATTGAATCGTCAAATGAATATGTTGCCGGATATTGATGATGATAAGTTTGGGGATGACGAAGATGATGTTGTGGAGCTAGTTGGACGTGGCAAATCCATTGAGAGTAGTCAAGGCTCCGTTTCTAAACCTAAGCCGCCAAAGAAGCCAAAGACTAAAGAGCCTATTGATGTATTTTTCACACCCAATCCTGACGTCGTCGTACAAAGTTATAAAAGAAAACAGACAAAAATTGATGCAAATGACACTTATAAGAAATAACTAAGAGATCGAGCGCTTGTCAGATTCACAAGGCAGATGTATGATGCCGGTATTTCCTTTAATGCACTAAATTATGAAAGTTTTGAGCCTGCAATTGAGGCTATTGGGCAATATGGTCCGGGCATGAAACCGCTAACTTATCATGAGGCACGGGTTCCCTATTTGAATATGGAGTTGAAGCATACAGATGATCTGACGAAAGATCATAAAAATTATTGGATAAAGTTTGGATGTTTCATAATGGCAGATGAGTGAACCGATCAGATGGGAGGACTTTAATAAACTTTTTAGTAAATGGCCCAAGAGGAACAATGTTTTTAAAGTTCATAGATGCCTCGAGCTATTCCAATGATGGGTTTAATGTTTGAACTACTTGACAAGTATGTGGAGCGGATTAGTGAACGCAACGTGGTTCAAGTTGCCACGGATAGTGCTTCGGCAAATATATACGCCAGTAACCATTTATCTCTACTCTTTACTTGTATTGAGTATTTCTTTAGTCTAAACTTTTAATAGTAAGAAAATTTTCATTTGGGTTGAGTATTTCTTTAGTCTAAACTTCTAATAGGAAAACATTTGGAAGTAAAGCAGCCACATCTTTATTGGATTCCTTGTGCTGCCCACTGTATTGACTTGATGTTAGAAGACATCTTCAAAATATCACAGTTGAAGTTAGTTTTTGAAAGGGCCATTGCTATGAACGGTTTCATCTACGCTTCGGCAGGCTTGCTCAATATGATGAGGCGGTTCATGGGAGAAAAAAATATGGTTAGGCATGCGAAAAATATATTTGCAACCGTTTTCCTCACATTAGTAAGGATTCATTAACAAAAGAACAACTTGAGAAAAATGTTTGCTTCAGAAGAATGGACAAATAACAAATGAGCAACAAGGTAAAAATGTGGCCAAATTTGTTATGATGCCCTCTTTTTGGAACAATGTTGTTTATGCTCTTAAGGTTGCGGGTCCTCTTGTTAAAGTGTTGAGATTGGTTGACACCGAGAAAAAACTACCGATGGGATACATTTACAAGGCTATGGATAAGGCAAAAGAAAGAATAGCCAAATCATTTGGCGAAAAGGTTGAGAAATATCACGATCTCTTCAAGATCATTAATCACAAATGGGATATCCAATTGCATCGTCCTTTGCATGCTGCTGGGTATTTTCTGAATCTGGAGTTTTATTACTCAAAGCTAGGAGCTCGGCAGGATTTAGAGGTCATGGCCGAAATGTATAAATCCGTGCGTAGGTTGGTTGAAGATCCCAACATTGAAAATAAGATCACTATTGAAATGACCACGTACATGAATGCCGAGAGACTTTTTGGATTGCCAGTCGCAATTAGACAAAGAAATACAAGAGCACCGACTAATCTACCATAATACATGGCTAATTACCTACTTTGACTAAAATGGCTAATTATTTGTATTTCACAGCTGATTGGCGGAGTGCATTTAGTTCCCAAACTCCTAATTTGTAAGATTTTGCCATCAAAGTTCTCAGCCTTACGTGTAGTGCTTCCGGTTGTGAACGAAATTGAAGTGTATTTGAACATGTGAGTATTTATCTAATGCATTCTTATTTTCTTGTATTAAGTTGTATTTTGGTCATAATTATTACAGTTCCACAACAAAAAAAATTGACTCCAACAGAAGCGCCTTAACGATTTGGTTTTGATAAAGTATAACAGGAGTTTGAAATGTTGATATGATATGTGAGATACAATTGATCTCATCTCCTTATCCAATATTGATGAGAGCAATGAATGGTTGCGTGGGAGGATGGATGGAGAATCAAACAAAGATTATGAACCAATATTTGAGGATGATACTTTGATGAGGGATGACGCTACTAGAGCTTCTGGAGTTAGAGAAAGTAACAAAACAACTAGAGCAACAACATCAAGAGCATGTGCAAACACATCAAATGGTTCCACTTCAAATCCGTTACAAATGGTAGACGAAAAAGAGGCCAATTCGGAGGAAACTGAAGAAGAGGAAGATAAATAGGGATATAAATCCGGTGATGGTAGTGAAGATGAAGAAGTTGATTTACTTAGTGTTAATTCCGAGGATGATTAGTAATTTAATAGTCATTTGTCGAATTTAACGTTTTAATTAGTGTTACCGACTGTTTAAAATTTGTTAGATGTTTTTTCTAGTTATTTTAAGTGATACTATCTCTCAAATTTATTATTTTGGTGTTTACTATTTTAAGTATTCGTATGTGTTATATTTGCTTTTTTTTCTTCACTAGGTGCGTCTCGCTTCAAAAAAGCTTGCGCCTCGCCTTGCGCCTCGAGCCTGGGCTCTAGCTGCCCTTTGCGCCTCGGTGCGCCTTTCGCCTTTAATAACTATGTTAGAGAGAATTAGTGTGAAGATAAAAAAATAAAAAATTAATGTGAAGATAAAAATTTTATTGGTTAAAAAATTTTAAAATTTTAAACGTGACCAAAATTTTAAAACTAACTGCAACCTTCAATTTTATGGGTTCTTATAAAAACAAATAAAGAATTAGTGTGAAAATAAAAAATTGAATGGGTTAATTTTAAAAAAAAAAATTACATCTTATTAGTGTTATTATTATTATTATTTATTATTATTTATTTAAATTTTATTTTTAATTATACATTTAAAATAATCAATGTGAAATAGTGAAAGAAAAGAGAGTGACATTTTCATAATTTAGAGGGGGAGGGGAGTAATATTTTTGTAATTTAGAGTCAAAGAAAAAAGGGAGAGATGAAGAGTGACAATTTTGAAATTTTAGAAAAAATGTGGGGCATTTGTTCAGAAGAGTATAATTTTTGTCTCTGAAGAGGGGTGAACAACAATTTCTTTGTTTAAAATGATAATTAACTTCGTCCAAACCATCTCCTTGCTAACTTTTTATTTTTGGGGTAAAATTATAATTTAAGAAAATGTAGGGCTTAATTTTGTGAAACTCATGTCATATGTATTATGAGCCTAGCCTTAAATTACTAATCCATGACAATCAAAACCACCCCCAAGATCTTAAACTGAACAACGCTCCGCAGCGGGTCCGGTAACTATTGACGGCTCAGTAACCGAGAGAATAGGTCTGTGTGTGTGTGTGTGTGTGTGTGTGTGTTTGTTCTTTTCTAGGGGTAATATAGATGCTTAAACATTGCTCCCATAATCTCGTTTCCTAATCATGGCAATTGACGCAGTCCAACAAAATAATAGCAACAGTGATTTGTGGGTGAATTTCTTAAAGTCGACCCCCAACGCACTTTCGATCTGTAATCTAAGCATGCGCATCCCGTTTTCAGTTTTCCTCCAAATCTTCAACAAATTACCTCAAAGAGATGTTTTTGTTGGAAGTATTTATATACCTGCACTGAAACTGTCTTCGAGTGCTGTTGAACACCTAGGCTGTTAGTTTAAAGATCCTCCACTTAAATTTTAAGTTGCAATTACGTATGGAATCAAGGGTGTTGAAGTACATAAGTTGAGCATGGATAAACTTGTCTTCAATTCATTGTTTATGCATAAGAAATAACGGGGACAATGAAATGTTTATGTTGCGGACCTTTTCATACATTGTAAAGCTTTGAAAATGTGGAGTCCTAAACTCGGTGTATCTATCTCTGGGTTGTTTGTGCTGAATTTCTTTTTGCTTGAACTACAAAAAGAACAATCAGTTAGTGCCATTGGCCAAAGGTAACCGGAGAGTATTTCGATGCTTAAGTTAGTTTTGAAAAAAAAATAGTCTAACTAAAAAAGTTAGAGTGAGTATACGCGTGTCTGGTACTGAGTTCCCCATTAACTTATATAGGAGATTGCCAGAGTGCAGACATCAAAACTTCACATCATGGACCACGATGCTTGGTACAACTACCTCACGCACATCTAGACAACTGTCTGTCCCAATGACATCAAAAATAATTGTCCCTACCTCTGCAATCATCCTCGATGCACTGAGTGCTAGGGCTATAATCCGTGTAGCCGTGCGAAGCACCCATCGATTAGAGTTTTGCAATGCTCTTGTACCATAGTCATGTCGACCACTCTCCGTTCGGCCCAACCCATATGTTGGTTGTGCGTCCAAAGATGGGTTGGTTGCACACCTTGCGGGTCTTTGCAAAGCCTTTGGTCTGGCCCATCGTTGGAGCGAAATGAGCCGATGACCCATGATGGCAAGACAAGAAGATTGAACTTTTGAAATCTTTTGGTCTGGCGGTTGATGAACCCAACGTGGACCCGTAAGTGCCGTAGCCCGACACATCATAGGTCCGGCCTACTATAGAATCATTTGAGTGCAACCTTCTTGTTCCTTTTTTTTTCTCTCTGTTTTCTACCAAATATAGCAACATGTTATTTGGATAGTACCGATGTTGTAAAAATGAAAGTTTCTGGCACTGCTATGCCAAGTCAATTGGTTTAATTGGATGGTGTATGATGGGATATGGGACTAGAAACTTACTATCAAATTGCTCTACCTCTGTTTAACAAAGTTCTCTATTTGGTTGCTGCCATGTAATTTGGTGTTCTTTTGTGTTTGTGCTTTCAATTCTTTCGTTTTCTGCTTTCATGTTCTGCATTCATATCTTTTTGATCCTGTCTTAGAGTTTCACAATTTCTTAACAACTAATTGTGTCTATAATCCATTGAGTGAAGTGAGTTTGTGATGTATATGATCATCTCCATATAGGTTATTTAGGGAGAGCATGGCTTCATTGCACAGTTGAATGAGGGTCGTCACCTGAAGAAGAGGACAACTAAATTCCAAGTCGATAAGGTCCTACAGCCCTTTGATGGGAACAAGTTCAACTTCACAAAAGTTGGCCAGGAAGAGGTTCTTTTCCAGTTTGAAGCAAGTGAAAGCAATAAAGTCCAATTCTTCCCTAATGCACCTATTGACGTTGAGAATTCTCCAAGCGTCGTGGCCATGAATGTATGTTCTTCTTTTTGCTCTTCATCTTGAGAGTGTATATACTAAAATGTAGGAGTATTGGCTAAGTTGGTTTCTCAAATCCTTACCTCAGAGGATTGATAGGGATTGCTTCTTGCTCACTCTTTACATGGCAACAGAAGCTAGAAACCCATACTTCCGTTTGGGCTATAACAGCTTGGGTGCATTTGCTACCATCAACTACCTCCATTTTCAGGTTCCTAATAACTCCTTTTCAAATAAGTCGAATTTGAGTATAAAGGTCCCATTTATCGTACATCTTATGGCCAGCTTATACAACAAATGAGCTTTAATATGCTTTTTATTCGACAGGATTATTACTTGGCTGTGCCCTTCCCTATTGAGAGGGCTCCCACTATGAAGACGACTACTTTCAATGGTGGGGTGATAATCTCTGAGCTGTTAAATTATCTAGTCAGAGGGCTTGTTTTTAAAGGTGGAAACACTCTGGAAGATCTATCCAATGCTGCCTCAGATTCCTGCATTTGCCTCTAAGAGAACAATATTCCTTACAATGTGTTTATCTCTGATTCTGCAAAACGTATCTTTCTCCTCCCACGGGTGAGAGCATTCAAACTCATATCGTTCTTGTGATCTGTTGATGTATAGTTTCGAGCCCTTTTTCCATGTTCCCACCTAACCTAAAGTCTACATGTTTGTTGAATGAACCAACAGTGTTATGCTGAGAAACAGGCTCTTGGATAAGTGAGATTTGAGCTTCTGGACACCCAAGTGAACCCGATAGTGTGTGAAATTAGCGGACACATGGTTTTAAAGAGGAAGGATTACAGAGAGGCATCCGAAGCAAATGCTTGGGGGCTCCTTGCTGAGGTTTCCCTTTCTGAGGAGAGGTTCCAAGAAGTGAAGGCTTTGATCTTTGAAGCCATCTCCTCTAGTGATGAAGTAAATGGAAGTGTTTCTGAGAGTTTGCTTGAGGGGGAACCAGATGACAAGCCTCAATCTCTTGAAAAAAGTAGATGCCCTTAGCAAAGGCTCCCACTACTCCCATATGGTGTCTGAGGAATGCATAGTCCTACACTGAGCTTTCGGAAAGCGTTGCAGCCGACTATATACTATGTGTATCTCTGACCTAATTATTATGGTAGTATGCTTGGAAATTTGCATGTCTATGTGAAATACCCCTAAATAAGGCAAACTATGTTTGCATTGTGGTTGAAGTAGTTACTTCTGGTTTGTGAATTTGCTTTGTACTCTGTTTGATTCTCCCTAACCGGCGTGTGTAAAATACTATGTGGATTTCGTGCTCGTATGAGCTATTTTGATTGCCTGATTGAGTTCGACTTGAAAGCTCTTAGTGATGAATGTTTTAAGTAGCTTATGCTTCCAAATGTAGCATTTGAATTTGATATAACAATACGTAAAGAGGGGGAGCATGCGATATTGATAGGAGTTTACTTGATCTTATGACACCATTAGTGTAATGATGGATTCATATAATACCAATTTTTCATGATAAAAGAAGAATATATTATAATATATCACAGACATTAATGTTCCTTCCATTGCTTAAAGTAACCAATAACAATTCATATATAGATCGTGAACACTCAATGATCACAAGTGATTCTAATATAGATCGCAAATGCATCAATAAAGAAGGTCGATCGAGATCGGAATTATGGATTGATCAATAAAAGAGGTTGATATAGACTACGAACTAATAGAGAATACTCAATAAAGGAAGTCGATAGAAACTATGGATAGCTTGACCTTCGGCATCTATCCATTATTGGCTTGAACAAATGAGACTTTTGCATTCTCCTCCTCAACAAAACAAAAAAAAATAAGGCAACAATTGCTATCGAAAGGAGAGAAGATAACCCCAAGGACAACTAAAAGGGGAGAACAGCTACTTGCTGCATCTACAGTAACAGTAAATTTAACTATTTACAATCAATTCAAGAGGATAATAGCTTATTTTCTCACCCTACCTCTCAAAGTTCAAGGCAAACAACAAAGGTTTTGATTCCATCGACTTACTTGTCTACTTCTTCCTTGGTACATGACTTGCCTTATTTAGATACTGACTTTGAAATGCCCACTAATACTAGTTCTGATATCCTTTCATCAAAAACCCATTCTCCGTATGAGTGCCGGTAATATACATATTAAAAAAAATATACTTTGATTAGCGTACAAGAGATTTTCAAAAAAACTTTTAGACATTTCATACCCTCATAGAGTACTTTGTTGTAGGGTTGTAAGCAAATTCAAAGAATCTAACCAATCAAAAAAATCCTGCTTGGGTCGGTTTCGATTTCTCAAAATTTGTTTTTGGTTTGTCAATTTAGTTTTGATTTGTCCATTTTCTTAATTAAATTAACTAAACAGAACTAAATTTTTCAATCAAGTTACGCCGTTCATTTTCATCTGATCCGACAGTTGAAATATATTCAAAATTTGAGCCCTAAATTGATTATGACTATGCAATAGTGAGTATTCTTACCTATCTGTGCTGCCTCCCTCACCCTCTCTTGGTCTCTCACAACCTCACCACTTTAAAATACAAAAAGTTAAAATTAAAATAAATAAAAGAAAAATTAAGAGTTTAAATTTTATATTGAAACATAAATTATTCGTGCACATCTAAATATGTTTAGAACCGTCAAATAAACATGAAACTTACATAATTATAAAGGCCCCATGTGCATTTGATTCTGAACGCGTCCGTCCACAAGCCTTTGTATTTTTCCTTTTGTAGACTCTATTCTTCACATTCCACTTTATTGCATCACTCTCTCTCTCCACCCTATACCACATCGCTTGCACTATCGCTTGCTCACACTCCTGCTGCTCACTTTCAAGTTAAACCCCAACAGAAACAACTTTAGCCCACTGTCCAAGCTCGTGGTGAACTGATGCGCATTTTGATCTATATTTGATTAGTTTTTTCGCACCTTTTTTATCTCGAAAACTTACAAGAAAAAAAATTACTTATCTGTATATACGTACCTGTATGATTTTTATTCCAATTGGGTTTTACTTTTGGCATTCTTTTGCATATAAAACATTGATTATGACATGAAAGTTCAGGTTCTCTATTTAATATCTGATTGATGGCATTGATTTATTTCTGAAAATTGAATTTATTTAATATTTGATTGCCGGAATTGATTTATTTTTGAAAATTGAAGTTCGATGTATTTGAAATTGACTTACTGAGATAGATTATTTTTGCACATAGAAACTTGATTCCATACCTGCGTTTCATTATAAGAGAAACCAAATGTTTTGTTTTGAAGGTGAATCGTGCTCCGTTGTTCGAAAGAGGAACACCAACAGTGATTTGTGGGTGATTTTCATAAAATCGCCCTCCAACGCACTTTCGATCTGTGATCTATGCATGCGCATCTTGTTTTCGTTTGTCGTCCACATGTTCGACAAATTACCTAAAAGAGATGTTTTTGTTGGAAGTATTTATATGTCTGCATTGAAACTGTCTTCAAGTGCGTTGAACCCTGACCTAGGCTGTCAGTTTCAAGATTTCCACTTGAATTTGAAGTTGCAATTACGTATGGAATTAAGGGTGTTGGAGTACATAAGTTGAGCGTGGATACACTTGTCTTCAGTTTATTGTTTATGCATAAGAAATGACGGGGACAATGAAATGTTTTAAGTTGTGGAGCTTTTCATACCTTGTAAGCCCTTGACAATGTGGATTCCTAAACCCGGTGCATCTATCTCTGGGTGGTTTGTGCTGAATTTTTTTTGCCTGAACTGCAAAGAGAACAACTAACTGACCGGCCAAAGGTAGCCGGAGGGTATTTCAATGATTAGGTTAGTTCCGGAAAGGGAATGGTCTAACTGAAAAGCTTTGAGAATGAGTGTATGCCTACTTGGTGCTGAGTGCCCGATTGACTTATATAGGAGACTCTCAAGGTGCATGCACCACTATGTCCAAAAACTCTACATCGTGGACCACTATGCCTTGTGCACATCTGGACAACCGTCTATCTCCCATGACGTCGAAAATAACTGCCCTTGCTTCTCACATCATGCTCGATGCACCAAGTGTCGGGGGCTACAATCCATGTAGCCGTGCCAAGCACCCGTTAGTTAGAGTTTGCAATGATCTTGTACCATAGTCACACTGACCAATCCGCGTTTGGCCCAACCCACACGCTGATTGTGCATTTGAGGATGGGTTGGTTGCACAACGTGCAGGTCTTTATGAAGCCTACGATATAGCCCATCATTGGTGCGAACCCAATGACCCATGATAGCAAGAGGAGAAGACCTAACCTTCTGGGTCTTTTAGTCCGACAGTTGCTGAACCCAATGTGGGCCCATAAGTGTTGTAGCCCGACGGCTCATAGGTTAGGCCTACTACTTATAAATGCAGTCAAAAATCACACAAACAATATAGAATACGAAAACATTAAAGAGATCAATACAAAATTTACGTGGTTTCCCAAAAATCGGATACATCCACGGAAGCGGAGCGATCTTTATTATTTGATATGATGTATAGGATTTTTACAATAAAGTGTATTTATAGCCGTACTCCATTCCAACTCTAATCCAACTCAAATTAGGTTGTACAATCCAACTCTAATTATCGCAAGGGGCTTTGCCCCCCGCACCCCCGAAACCATTGGGCCTTTGGCCCAATTACAACAGTTGAACTTGTGAGGGCCAGAAGCCTCGCTCTGCTCTGATTCGGTCGCTTCGATCCACTTCTGGCCATCTTCATACGAGCCACAAGTTCCAACATAAACATTTGAGTGCAACCTTCTTGTTCAGTTTTCTATTTTCTACCAAATATGACAACATGGTAATTGGATAGTACTGATGTTGTAAAAATGGAAGTTTCTAGCTTTGTTATGCTAATTCATTTAGTTTCGTGGGATGGTGTATGTATGGGTACTATGGGATATGACTAGGAAGTTACTATCAAATTGCTCTACCTCTATTTAACAAAATTCTCTTTTTGGTTTCTGCTAAGTAGAAATCGAAGAAAATAGTACATCCTTAGTTGCAATGGATATCCTATGTTACCCAAAGTGGTCGTTTGTTGAATGTCATGACGACCAAAATCCACAACGTCGGAAAAATTTATCACGTAAGAGCAAGGAGGCAGATGGCTCAAATCGTTGGCCATATTGCCAAGTTTAAGCGGCGTTATCAACAGAAGGAGGAAGAGGAAAACGAAGGGAAATGACTTCTTCGAGATGGGCAAGTTTAACTGTTGGATGCACTGTAAGATTCTGTATTTTTATTGGTTTGGGATGAGCCGTGGGCTGCTGTCTATCATTTGTTGCGTTTATTTCTATTTTTGATAACTTGTTTGACTGCTTCCACGTTTGTTTTTTGTTAATCAAGGCTATTTGTTGCCTTTATTTTCAGAGTGCATCCATTTGAAATAATCTACATATGTTTCCTGAGTTGACATTTTAGTTATTGTCTTGGTAATGTGTTTACTTTCTTGTGCTTGATTTTGGTGAGCATGCACCTATGTCCAATTAGAGAGGATAATGGTGTGGTTATGGGTATGGATCCGTGCGAGATGATAACTTTCTTGTGTTTTTGAAAGGTTGTTGCAAGCTTGCAAAGGTTTCTTTTTCTTCCTGACGAGGTCATCTGGTGATGTAGTCTCTCTTTTCTTCTTGTCCATGTGTTTATTTTTGTGTGATTAATTTTGATGAGCATGCACCTATCTCCAGCTAGTGATGGTTTCTTTTTCTCCCGTACAATCATTAAATATTGTTCATTTGCTGAGAATGGAAAGTAAAAGAATATTTAATGTTTTTGTATTTTTATATGTTTAGTTAACAAAAAAGTTAATAGATTCACGTTTTTAACTTTCTTACTATGACTGGTTTTCTTTCAAAATATCTCATAAAAAGCACAAGATTTTGCAAAAATTTTACATTTTTACTATTTTTTTACACAACTAAACTGTCTATTTTTCATTTTATCATAAGTTTTTTTTACAGAAAACGTATGCTGTTTTTTCTTTTACTTCACTTCACAAAAGTATTTTAAAAAAATAATTTATTCACATTAATTTCTTGACAAATAAAATGAAACCTTTCAGTCCATTGGCGATTAGGTGATACCAATAGGCAATAGGAAATGAAGCCAGTTGTTTTGGGTATTAGAAGATGCTCATTGAATATGCAAATAAATTATGTGTAATTAGACAATTTCTTGAACTAGTCGAACCATTGAATGTAACAACGATCTATGATTACCTATACTATTGTTTTCTTTTTAGGTCCTGGGCAATCGTATTACAAAATCTATAACTGATGACATTCGGAGTTGACTATCCACCAATAAATCCTCTTAAGATCTTGACACATTTTTGTTACTCGTGGGTGACGTCCAAATTTTAACTTATAATGTTCTTTTAAGAACACATTTTGAATTGATGCGCATTCTGATTGTCCGAGCTCGTGGTGAATTGATGCGCATTTTGATTTGCATTTGATTGGTTTTCCGCACTTTTTTTATGAGGACCATCCCGGTTATATATTTTAATAGTTGTATTTGAGGTACGATGGAGTGATTGGGGGTATAGTTGTAATACCCGGAACGTTGGGACTATTTTGTAATGTTATGGAACTTGAGGAGAAACGTGCGATTAGCCATTTTTTTTTTGTATAAAATAAGATTTTTGTTTACCTTACTCATTCATTCGGACTGTTCTTTCTCTCTCCTGTGAGATTTCTCCCAAATTGAATTTGTGCCAAATTGGAGGCCTTGTGGTTGGATTTCAAGAAACGCAAAACATCAACGTCGATCCTTGCAACGAGGGCTTCGATTCAAGCCCGGGGTTAACAGTGTTCGTGTATAATCGAAGGAGATCGATTTTTCTCGGAAGATTTCCTGGAATTTCGAATTTGAGGTAGGATTTATATTAAACTTTTGACGTTGGTTGCTTAATTTGTTGTGTGTATCGTTTTTAGTCAATTATATGATTATCCATCATTTGGTGTGTGTTTGGTGCTGTTTAATTGAGTTTTGGGACTGCCATGGAAGCTTGAAAAGTTGAAAATCGCATAGAATTGTGCAGGATCAGTTCTTTTAACAATCTATGCTTTTTCTTTTTTAAATTCTGGGCCAGTTTGGGAAGAACACCAAGAACACAAAAATGTGGAAATTTTGACCAGAAATTCGGCCCTGTTCATGTTTACAGTTGCTGTTCACGTATACGGTCACTGTTCACGGTACTATACACATGTACTATTCACGCGTGCTGTTCACGTATTCTATTCGGTACTATGTACTGGTACTGTTGACATGTACTATTCGTGTATACTGTTCACAGGGGCTGTCTTTTGGTGGTTCTAAATGTTGTTTTGGTGTGGAGACATGTCAGTGGGCGTGTAATGAGACATCTGTAAGGTTTTCTAAAAATTTCTTTAAAAAGGCAAGTTTTCATGTGAGGAATCAGTAGCATTAGTGTTTAAGCATGTGAATCTATAAAACAAATGCCGTAATTCAAATTATAGCATCAGTGGGCGGGTTTACAGACTAGTTGTTTGGGTTTACTCGAATTTATTTGGAATGAAAACTAGTCATTTGGATTTTTGGGCTAGTGAGCCTTGTTTTGAAGGCCGGCTTGGCGAATTTGTGTGTGTTGTGTGACCGGAAGCAAGTGGATAGTAAATTATCTGTCGGTGCATAGTCTGTAAACCCGCGTGGGATAAGGTGCCCCATCAGCCTTTGGGTTAGTAACCCATAAATTTGAATGATTTAGGGACTTGAGAAGTCGCCTAGGATTGGTACACAATCTTTGATAAGTTAGACTCAACAGAGTTAGACTTGGACCATCGGTTTTATGTACTATTTACTTTTAACTATTTGAATTTAAGGATTTGACTGGTGTTGTATTTTGTCACTCAAGCATGGTCAAGGAACGTTATGTCTAGTATGTGAGTGAGCTTGTGAGTTTTGAAATACTTAATTTTATTAATGATAACTCTTTTGTACCTCGTGTTTACTTGTATCTTGTAGGTTTTAGTAAATTATATGTGGGCGGTCGTGCTCACCCCTACCTTGTAGGTTCGATTGGGAAGGAAAAATTATGATGGATTTGGTGTTTGAAGCCATTACCTATTGTAATGGAAATTAACTAACGGAGGTTTCATTAATGATTCCTGCGGTGAGAGCCCCCACAAAAAAAAAAAATTACATTTTGTCTGTAACATGGTGTAGGTTTTAGTTTAGGTCGTGTTGGTTGCCGGTTGTGGCGTATGCCCTAGGTGTTAGATATGTGGATGTGTCATAGGTTTTGGCGTGGGTTGTAGGATACACGTGTTGCATGTGGTTTCGTACGTGTTTCAGTGTGAACAAATCATTTGCTAACTGTATACTTTTATATTAAAGGAAAACCTATATGTTTTGATACGCAACAAGTTTTAAGTTTTTTTTTAATCAACTGTTTAACATGCTATGCTGTACGAGTTTCGGCTTATTTCCTGCTGTTAAATTATTTTTCAAGTAAAGCTGTGGATCAATGGTAGTAGAAGCCTTGGTTATATGTAGACGAGTTGTTTCTGTATAACATTATTGTACTTCAATTATTGTAAGGCGTGTCTAGGTACTATTTAATGGTTTTAAGTTGAAATTGAGGTAGTACCTGATTTACTTTGGTTTGCAGTTGAAAAGAATTGTTGTATGTTTTATTGTATGCACTTATCATACCCTTGAATTTTGGAGTGTAACAACTTGGTATCAGAGCTTAGTTCAAATATCTAGAGCCTGTGGGATAGGGTCTTAGGGGGTTATGTGTTTATGTACAGTTGTGTTTTGAGAATGTCTTGTGTTGTCTTCGGACGTACATGTAACTGCTCGTGAAATTAGGTTAGAAAGAAAGACACTTGATCACTGTGTCTATTAGCTTGAGATTTGGGAAAGTTAATTGGAATTTGGTTGATATTGTTGTGAGGACATCTCGTTACATGCTTATGTGTCATGTGGCTATGTGTTAGCTGGTATTGACGAGTTTTTTGTCATCCTCCTATGTTGTAGAAGCATGCCATTGAGTTATCATTGCAGCGGGGTTAGAGATAGAAATGGTTTAGCAGTAGGAGCACCTGAATTAGTGTATGTGGATGATCTAGTGAGAGTGATGACCTAGGCTTTGCAGCATCTAGTTTTGCATATGTTCAATGTCTAGAGGTTGAGTTGTTAGATCCTGTTGTGTATGTGGAGACACCTATTGGTGGTATCATGACTCTTAGTCGCATGTGTGTCGGTAGACAGGTAGAGTGAGGTTGTGATTGTCGATCGTAGTTTATCGTTTGATCAGATAATACTGGATATGACGGGTTTTGATGTCAACTTGGAGAGGGATTATTTGGCGTATCATCGAGTTACTGTAGATGGTTATCAGGGGGTTAGTGACATGTTAGCGAGAGACTATTTGGCGTATCATCGAGCTACTATAAATGGTGCATCATTCCTTTTTCAGTTGTCCTCCAAGTGTTCTACAAATTATCTCAAAGAGATGTTTTTGTTGGAAGTATTTATATATCTGCATTGAAATTGTCTTCGAGTGCTGTTGAACACCTAGGTTGTTAGTTTGAAGATCCTCTACTTGAATTTTAAGTTGCAATTACGTATGGAATCAAGGGTGTTGAAGTACATAAGTTGAGCGTGGATAAATTTGTCTTCGGTTCGTTGTTTATGCATAAGAAATGGCGGGGACAGTAAAATGTTTAAGCTGCGGACCTTTTCATACATTGTAAAGCTTTGAAAATGTGGAGTCCTAAACTCGGTGTATCTATCTCTGGGTTGTTTGTGCTGAATTTCTTTTTGCTTGAACTACAAAAAGAACAATCAGTTAGTGCCGATCGGCCGAAGGTAACCGAAAGGTATTTCGATGCTTAAGTTAGTTCTGGAAAAGAAATGGTCTAACTGAAAAACTTAGAGTGAGTATACGCCTGTCTGGTGCTGAGTTCCTCATTAA
Organism: Arbutus unedo; assembly: GCA_014822125.1. Classification (NCBI taxonomy): domain Eukaryota; kingdom Viridiplantae; phylum Streptophyta; class Magnoliopsida; order Ericales; family Ericaceae; genus Arbutus; species Arbutus unedo. The sequence goes on from JABCMJ010000061.1 coordinate 23,224, forward strand.
CTTATATAGGAGACTGCCAGAGTGCACACATCAAAACTTCGCATCGTGGACCACGATGCCTGGTACAACTACCTCACGCGCATCTGGACAACCGTCTATCCCGGTAACATAAAAAAAACTCTCTCCGTCCCATTTTCATAGTGCATTATTCCAATTTGGGACGTTCCAAAATAAAAGACCACTTTTCAAAAATAACAATTGGAATTTGTTTAAATCTTTTTTGCCTCTTTGTTTAAATAATACTTGTACTGTACACATCAATTAAATAAAGGTCATATTTGAAAAGAAAAATACTTTTTGCAGCAATCATTATGTTCCCCTAAAAAGTTAAAATCCCAAAGAGGGACTATGAATTTGGGACGGAGGGAGTAATTGCCATTGTCTTTGTAATCATCCTCGATGCACCAAGAGCTAGGGCTATAATTCGTGTAGCCGTGCGAAGCACCCGTCGGTTAGAGTTTTGCAACGCTCTTGTACCATAGTTATGTCGACCACTCTCCGTTCGGTCCAACCCACATGCTGGTTGTGCGTCCAAAGATGGGTTGGTTGCACACATTGCGGGTCTTTGCAAAGCCTTTGGTCTGACCTATCGTTGGAGCAAAATGAGCCAATGACCCATGATGGCAAGACGAAAAGACTGAACCTTTGGAATCTTTCAGTGTTGCGGTTGCTGAGCCCAACGTGGACCCATAAGTGCCGTAGCCCGACACGTCATAGGTCCGGCCTACTATAGAATCATTTGAGTGCATCCTTTTTGTTCTTTTTTTTTTCCTCTCTATTTTCTACCAAATATGGCTACATGTTATTTGGATAGTACTGATGTTGTAAAAATGAAAGTTTCTGATCAGTTTCATTGGATGGTGTATGATGGGATATGGGACTAGGAACTTACTAGCAAATTGCTTTACCTCTGTTTAGCAAAGTTCTCTTTTTGATTGCAGCTAAGTAGACAAATGAAGAAAGGAGTGCATCCTCAGTTGCAATGGATATCCTATGTTACCCAAAGTGGTCGTTTGTTGAATGTCATGATGACCAAAATCCACAACACTGGTAAAGTTTATCACGTAAGAGCAAGGCGGCAGATGGCTCAGAGCATTGGCCAGATTGCCAAGTTTAAACGGCGTTATCAACAGAAGGAGGAAGAGGAAAACGAAGGGAAGTAACTTCTTCGAGATATGCAAGTTGAACTGTTGAGTGCACTGTAAGATTTTGTATTTTTGCTGGTTTGGGATGAGCCGTGGGCTGCAACATATCAGTTGTTTTTATTTTTATTTTCGATAACCTTTTGACTGATTCGAAACACATCTGGTTTCTGTTAATCGACTATTTGCTGCTTTTATTATCAGAGTACATCTATTTGAAATAAACTACATATGTTCCTTTCTGATTTGTCATTTTAGTTGATGTCTTGGTAATGTGTGTATTTTCTTGTGCTTGATTTTGCTGAGCATGGATTTTGTGGGAAGAGATGGGGTTTTTAGGTGATTTGGACATCGAATGAGTAGTATTATTTTTGGGATTTTTTCGTTTTTTTGGATCAGTTCCGCCATTGATCAAGTTTAAGCCTATTTGAAGGCACATAAATGCATTTGCTATGCTATGGTATTAATGTTTTTGCACATTCTATGTCAATCTCTTTTGAAAGTGATTTTATTTGGTGATAAGTTGTTGTGGTCTTGATTCAGTACTATTTTATTCTGGAGTTAAAGACAAGAAATTCCATATTGTTGATAGATAAGTCACAACTTTTCGAAAGGGGAGAATTTATTGTGTATTGTGCATAACAGGATTTGTTAGGCGTCAAAACGTTATTTCGGCAACATACCGTGTTATGCGACCAATATTTAAAATTATTGATCCACCTCTTAATTTATCTAAAAATATTTGCATTCATCACATGTCCTAATGTATCCAATTTCGAGAAAAAAACTATCGACACCGCTAATTTGAATCTTTTTCAGTCGTATTTTTCAAATTTTATTCTAAAAAAAGTACTAAAAATTTATTGTTGACTTCAAAAATTATTTCGAAATTAACTGTGAATTTAGAATATTTTAATAAAGGGTTTGTTAAATTATAATAAGTTATTTGTGATTTATATTTTATTGTTACTTTTATTTTTACTTTTTTTTGTTGATTTATAAAATAAAGTTAAAAATATATTAAATCATCTAAAAATATTTATATTCATCACATGTCCTAATCCGCCTAATTTTAGAAGAAAAAAAAGTGATTGACACTGCTTATTTAAACTCCTTTTGGTCTTACTTTTTAAATTTTATTATCGAAAAAATACTAAATATATACTATTGTCTTGAAAAATTATTTCAGAATTAGTATAAATTGAATCTATATTACTTTATTTTTATTACCATTGTCTTAAAAAATACTAAACATTTACCATTGTACCAACTTTTTCATTTTTGATCAATAAGGACCTCACATAATAATATGATGTCAAAAGCAACCTGCTTTCTCTCTACCATGGTACTGGATTCCATCTTGGTTTGCTAAACAAATTAAAGGTACTTATCACCAATGTGGAAGAAAAGTCAGCTTCACCGTGCACCGTTCGAAAAACAGGCTCCATAAAGAATTTCACAATCTTATGTATTGACACTAACCCACATGCCAGGAATCAAATTTATTCTTTGCATAAAGTCGCCCGGTCATAAGAAGCAACTGCTATGCTCTTTTCGTCTAATGAGGTTCCGAGTAATATCATGGTTCTTTCTCCATATATTTGAATAGCTACAACATATCAACTAGTTAATTTCGTGTCAATTGCAGCCAAAACTAACCAACTGCTATGATGTTTCCGTCTAATGAGGTTCTGGGTCATAGTTTGGTTCTTCCACCCTAGATATGAATATCTACAACATATCAACTAGTTAGTTTCGGGTTAATTGTAGCCGATATCAATTAAGTAATTACGTACGGAATTTGCTGGCTTAACATAGCATGCATGGTAGACTGTAAGTTCAATTCATGACTAAGAAGGCTACGCAGTAGATAACAACATCCCCATCTACACCATGAATACATACATATCCATACATTACGTGTAAAGAACCAAAACTCACGTATCCGACACAAGATTCCTTCAAAAGGCTAGTTAAGGATATCTAGTCATTTTCATTTGTAGGTTCAAGTCATAAATTCGCCAACATCTTCGAAGTTTGAAATTTCCTTGCAAAATTTCACTATCAACGAAACTACGGAGTACAAGAGTTATCCATTTCGAAAACCAACTCCTAAGCTTTGCTTCAACTAGTTAGTTTCGTGTTAATTGCAGCCAATATCAATTACCTAATCACGTATGGAATTTGTTGGGTTAACATGGCATGCATGGTAGACTGCAAGTTCAATTAATGACTAAGAAGGCTATGCCATAGATAACAGCATTCCATCTACACCATGAATACATACATATCCATACATTACGTGTGAAGAACCAAAACTCACGTATCCGACACAAGATTCTTTCAAAAGGCTAGTTGAGGATATCTAGTCCTTTTATGTCATTTTCATTTGCGGGTTCAAGTCATAGATTCGCCAACACCTTCAAAGTTTGAAATTTCCTTACAAAATTTCACTATCAGCGAAACTACGAAGTACAAGAGTTGTCCATTTCGAAAACTAGCTCCTAAGCTTTGCTTCAACTAGTTCGTTTCGTGTTAATTGCAGCCAATATCAATTACTGAATAACGAATGGAATTTGTAGGGTTAACATGGCATGCATGGTAGACTGCAAGTTCAATTAATGACTAAGAACACTACAGGACATTTGATCTACACCATCGATACATACATATCCATTCATCACATGTGAAGAACCAAAACTCACATATCCGACACAAGATTCTTTCAAAAAGTTAGCTGAGGATAGATAGTCCTCTAATCTCATTTTCATTTATAATCGCCAACACCTTCAAAAGTTTAAATTTCCTTGGAAAACTTCACTATCTGCAAAACTACAGAGCACAAAACTTATGCATTCCAAAAATTAACTACTAAGTTTTTCTTTAAAGTTGCATCAAGAGTTAACTAGAAATGATGTAATGCAAAAACATGATTCTCACATGAATAGCAATAGAGATCACGCAAACCCTATTACTTGTTATATGGTCACCGAATGGGGTGAACACGCCTTCCTAACACGAACTAATAAGCTATGGACTAAAGTTGGGTCAACAAATTCACTAGGAATGGTGTAATGCAATAACATTGCATGTTATATTGTCACGCAATGTGCTGAGAGAAGGAATAGAGAGCACAAAGGTGCACTAAAAATGGCTTTTGCACATTTACAAGAGCCCTTGAAAGTTTACCGGATAAATTGATAATTCGGGCATTTCCTCCCACTAAGCAAAACCTGTGGCTTATTGGTCACAACCAGCTAAAGCTACCATTCCATTAAAGAGCATTTCCACAGGGTAGCTAAAAGATATACAGCATAAAAGCAAATGAGATGACAAGTTAACGGAAGAAGAAAAGACAGGTGAAGAAAATACAATTATAGTAGAAAACCTAACTTTCGACAACCCGCCCAACCGAGAAAACCTAGGCGTATGCCCAATGCAATGAAAAGAAAATGTATATGCGGAGATAGTTCAACCATTAAACATAAGAGGTCATGCTTCAAGATTTCAAAAGGTGTTTCTTCTGTAATGTATAGTTCTTTCTGCTCGTAAAAAATCAAGTTCCTTGTTAACTGAATTATACAAAACAATAACGTCATACGAGTCGATATTAAATGATTATTTAATCATAGTCTACCATTGGAATATTTTTATAAAAAAAAAAAAATCATAGTATTAATCTTGAATAACCATCAATATGTCTACACTCCTGCTTCAAAAGAGGGCACTAGCACTCGGTACTTTAAAACGCTAGTCTTACGCTTGTTGCTCTAGCGATAGTTATGATAACTATTTTTATTCGTTCTACGCAAGTACTTTTGAATTCAAAGACAAAAGAAAAAAAGAGAGGCACCCTGTTTGTACAAACCTAGAAAGAAATGCCATTAATATAGTAATGGTTGTTATTACTCTAATTATAGAGATATTTCTTTGTTGTCCATTTGCAGGAGGTCTGGTGCATGATCAAGTGTGTAAGGTATACAATTTACCTGATCCAAACGCACCTTAACTGGATAGGCTTGAGGAACAATGAAAGATTGATGATAGATGTATGTGGAAATTAAAAAAGACTTGGGACACTGTTGTATATTGCACGTAATAAAATATGTTGTGGTCAAAACGATATTATTTTGACGCATAAAAATTGACCGAACTATTGGGCAACTATCTTACGAAAGACAGCAAGCACTAAGACAAAACTCCAAGACGTTATAACAAGACAGGCAAAGCAAACAACAAAATCTTCTTTCCTTCAAACTTGGACAACTTTTTTGCTTTTGAATCCCTCGGCCCGTGCACCTTTTAGACAAGACTTGCAACAATGGTATGACCTAAAAACAAAGTCTAAGGATAAACTTGCATTCAAAAAACTACCACTTCAACCGCACGCGAAGGAGTATAAAAAGCTAGTCATATTGAAGGCAATTAATATGTGGGTTAGGTCAGCCCCTTCTTTATACTAATTCGGATTTTAATTTGTTTCAAGCCCGCTGGCAAAAAATCTCTTTGTACATCCTAACACGCTCGGTTAAAACGACAAGTAGGACGTTGAGAGAGTTTTCTATGTTCTTCTCTATTTTTTCTTAGAGAGTGGAATTTCATGCAGAGGGGATGCACGATTTGTTATTATGAATTTCTCGTCTCATGAGGATTGTTGATAGATCTTTTTGATTAGCTAATCTTATGATTGATGGTTTCGATAGACAATACAACTTTGAATTCCCATCAGAAGCTAAGAACTATGATTCCTTTAAGAAAAAATCTGCGTACACAGATCATTTGAACACATTCAGCACAGATCATCTGGACACAATCAGACACAAATGTGTTTGAAACCGTTAAATGTACATGGGACGCTTGGTTTTGGACACATCCGTGTTCGGACACAATATGTCCGAATGAACTATATTCTCAGCATTATTCTTCCTTTAATAGAGTTAAAGGGTAGAGAGTCTTTCTGTAATATGAGCTTTCCGAAGGTGAAATGAAGTATATAGTTCGATTTGCTCCCTCATATAACGATTCCATTCGTTCGTTAGTGTCCATAAATCGTGGGTGTAGCCTACGAGATACGTCAATTCATTTGGTTTTTGAACAGCATTTTATATATCATTTTGTCGCGCAACACGACCTGCACAACAAACTCCCCATTTCAAAAAAAAAGTGAAATGCACCGACTAAAAGTTGAATTACTCGAGTAAAACGAAATGAAAAAAAAACAAAGGCATATGAGGCTTTTTGGCTGGTTCAATGCACCCAAACTCATCCCATGGCTCCCCAAAGCTACTGACTGACTGCTCTATTTTTTTTTTTTTTTTCTTTTGGATCAAAAAGCTGCTTAATATTTCTGCTGTAGTTAAAGCATTATTTAATTATAGCCTTGGAACCCATTAGAGGCCCGCACTCCAAGTATAATATGATTTCCTGCCAATTATTTCATGCTTCAAATGTTCATAATATGTTATCACTTTTGAATAATTTATTATGAGCGAAGGCTTGCTCGGCTAAGTCTCAACCCGGTTCGAAGGTGTTTGGGTTTTGATTTTTGCAAGTTGTGAAATAGTCTAAATGTCCTTTTACTATTATAACGTTTTAGGACAACAGGGGTGAATCGTCTTTTTAATTGTATTTTTTTCTTAATCAATGACAGACAATCATTAATTACTGGTCAATATTATCTTTAAATAATTTAGTTCAAATAGACTAGATTAAGTTAAATTTTACAAAAGGGCTTCGTCACTCATGTAGGATATAGTTTTAGGACGGGTCTATTTGGTTTGTAGTCATTATGAAATTATTAGGTTATTGGATTATGATGGTCGAAGTAGAATTTAATTCAGTTAATGTTGTTTGGATTAAATTATTTTGACCGAATTTAATGAAAAATTTTGTTTGACTTTGAAGTACTAATGAAAAAAAATACCCTCGAATGTGTCTAACATGTAGAGTAAATTATTAAATTATCAGATGACATTTTAATTTTCTGTCATTGAACTAAACAGATGTCACAATTCACATCGCCATCTCAACTAAAAAATTATTTGCTTCTTCTAGCCTAAATGGGCATTAAAAAAAGAGCTGAAATAAGCCAATAAAGAAAGGAACTGTCCATGAACATAATCATTGGTCTGCAAATTTAGATGCATATGTGTTTAAAAGAGTCTGATCTACGTAAAATTCTTCGTGATTATATGAGATTAACGTGCGTTAGAAAATTCTAAACACCTATGAGTTCAAATTTGTGGACCAATGGTTGTATTCGTAGACTTTTTTCTTTCTTAATTGGCTTATTGTAACTCATTTTTTTAATGCCCATTCTACCTAACTTATTTGAGAAGAAGCCAGTATTTTTTGAGTTGAAATGGCGACGTGCTAAGCAGCTTCTTGATCTCAATAGTTGTGTTTCTAATTTTATACGTAAAAAAATAATTATTACAATTCAAATAGAGTTGTGTTCTTGATTGGCTTTATTATCACGCTTAATTCATTGAGGAGTATTACAGTTTTAGAAATTTTTTTTGAAAATATTCTTAAATTCAAAACTAAATATTAAGATTCATTTGAATTTTGAAATGTTATACACCTAAATAAATCTACACCTTTCATTTTAAATTCTAAGACATTTTTGGGAAAAAAATTTCTGGTCATTAGAGTTTCTCTAATTCATTAGTCCTACTTTGCAATTAACCAAAAGTCAGGGGGGCACAACAAATCAACATTTCCAAGATCTTCTCGACAAATAAATACACAGTCGACGACTCTATATATATAGGCCCCACCTCTCCTCCATTTCCCTCCGCGTCGTTTCCTCTCCTCGACGACCATCACTTTGTCCTTTCAACAGTCACTACTCCTTCGTTTTAAACCAGCAGCCCACTGACTGAGACGAAGAAAACTGCTTAGATCTGATACCACAAACTTCGAAATCGCTAGCCCGAAGTACGATCTCGGTAAGCATTCTACTCCTACTCTGCTTTTTTGCTACAGTGTAATGTGGATTTTGTATATATATATATATACAGTGAGAGTGTCTGTGATCTCCTATGAAATAATCCACTTCATTTATCGGAGCTAAAATGGTTTCGGTTTGAGATCTGAGAGTTTTGAACTTCACATTGTACTTAATAGAGGCTTTAAGGTTGTGGGTTGGCGCACATTCGTGTGAGGACGAGGTTTTTGGGAGTTTTCTTGTTTGTTACTCGATTTTTTTGTTGGCAGCAACACCGTTAGTGAAGTGGGTTGCTAGTAATTCTGAATTTTAGTGATGTAACCGCGCATGTCCTGGAGATTTTGTGCTTAACGTGAATTTTGATGTTAATGGAAGCGTAATTTGGCGTTTGATGTTATTCTTTGGTGGATTAATTGGGATGAGTGCAGGTTAAGCCCAAACTTCACGTCGCAGTTGCGTGTGAGGATGAGTGTTTTGGGATTTTCTTGTTTGTTACTCGATTTTTTTTTTTTGGTTGGCAACCCTGGTAGTGAAGTGAATTGCTAGTAATTATGAATTTGGAGTGACATAACTGTGTTTGTCCTGGAGATTTTGTGCTTAACGTAAGTTTTGATGTTAATGGAAGCGTAATTTGGCATTTGATGTTATTGCTTGGGCTATTGGATGCAAGTGAGCGCAGGTTAAGCCCAAACTTCACATCGTGGTTGAATGCGCTAAATGTATGGTTTTATGTTATGGGTTGGTACACAATTGTGTGGGGATGAGGTTTCTGGGCTTTTTTTTCTTTATTACTCGATGGCTGTTTTTGTTATAAACCCTCTTATTTGTGAATTGAACTCATAACTAACTTGGAGATCTCTTGCCTAACGGTAAATTTCTGTAAATTAAAGCTAATTTTGCGGGGGTTCAGATGCAAACGAACAAAGGTCAAACCCCTTTAAAGAGTGCACGGCTGGTGATGTAGTTTGGCGACATCATAGGTGTAGAAAACTCTAATGAGGGAAATAAAAATGGGCACAGAGAAACATAGCAATTTGTAACAATATAACTCTCAGACCCAAAAGTAGAGCCTCGAAACCTATATATTACACCATATGTTAAGAATCGGGTCAAAATGCTGAATTAGAATTAATTGGGTCAGACATGCTCTGGTCAAAAACAAGTTATAGACATAATCCGGGGTTGAATTTAAGACGACTACAACGAAATTGATGTTCAGGTTTCCAGTTTTATGTGTGGAAATATCTAGTTCAGAAATGGCATTGGCGATGTTGCCTATTCAGTTGAATGCGTTTAATGCTAAGGTGCAATGAATTGTCTTCTCTTTTCCTTTTCTATTATTTCATAATCTCTTCTGATGCCAAAAGATTTTCTTGTTGAATGCTCCTTGATGCAAATAGGTTCTAGCAATAGCGTGAATGGCAGCAGTGGATGCTCAAAATCCGCTTCTTGGAGACACTACTTGTGGTTCTCCTCTGCAGCAATTGCAGGCAATCTATTTGATATTTTCTTCTTTATGCATTCACAAATTTTCAGTGGGTTATTAGATATGTTACGTGTGCAGCTAAAGCTTTATTAGTCATTATAAGTGGAACTAGTGAGCTGTGAATTCTATAATTAGTTAATACTGTGCTCCCTATATTAATACAGCAAATTTGGGACGAGGTTGGTGAAAATGATGAGGAACGTGACAAGATGCTTCTTCAGTTAGAGCAGGAATGCTTGGATGTATACAGGAGGAAGGTTGATCAGGCTGCAAAGTCTAGGGCACAACTTCTTCAGACCTTGGCTGATGCCAACGTTGAACTCTCCAGTCTTCTATCTGCTCTTGGAGAAAGAAGTTTTATTGGAATCGTTAGTAGACCATATTTTCATGAGAATATATAGAATTTCTAATGGGATTTCAAGGAAGTTGTTAGTGTTGTGTAGACTCTGTACAGCTTTCTTAAGTGTATTATGGGAGTTAGGGAAATTGGTTCTTATAGCATTCTTTGATTTGATTTGCAGCCTGAGAAGTTGTCGGGAACAATCAAGGAACAACTTGCAGCTATTGCTCCAACACTGGAACAGCTGTGGAAGCAGAAAGAGGGGAGGATAAAGGAGTTTTTTTGATGTACAATTGCAAATACAAAAGATATGTGCAGAAATTTTGGGGTCTAGTGAACAAGTGGGGAGTCCCGTTGTTGATGAGGCTGACCTCTCTCTGAAGAAGTTGGATGATTTTCAATGTCATCTCCAAGAACTGCAAAAGGAAAAGGTAAGTATATTTCATCTGTAAGGGTTGATAAGTTTGACAAAGTTCTATATGTATTTGTTGACGCCTGTTAGTTGTTTCTTTGATCTGGCAGAGTGATAGGCTGCACAAGGTCCTTGAATTTGTAAGTACGGTGCATGATCTCTGTGCTGTCCTTGGGATGGACTTCTTTAATACAGTTACGGAAGTTCATCCAAGCTTAAATGACTCTACTGGGGTGCAAATCCAAAAGCATCAGCAATGATACACTCTCTAGGCTGGCTAAGACAGTCTTAGCACTAAAAGAAGATAAGAAGCAGAGGTTGCTTAAGGAAATTTCACCGTTGATAAAGAACATAGCATGTTGCCTACATTTCTACCACACATTTTGCAGCCATTGAGAATTAGAGGTATTAGACTGGGTGCATGTTGTCAATCTTTTTGATGCAAATTGCAAGCTATAGATGTCTTTATTATCTATGAGGATTGCACAAGAAGTAGAACTTCTTAATTATGGTCGAATATTGCATGTACTATTCTGCTGGAAGCTCTTTTCCATTGTACAGGTGTCCTTCAAGCTGCGGTGCACTTCATCAGTTGGCAAGCTTATGTTTCAGTTGCAATATGCTCATGTCATTATTGTTCTAAATTTTAGCACTTATGCTTTTGCTTTCTTTTTGGATGTGATTTCCATGAACTATGTTATGACCTCAAAAAATGTTTAAACCAGTATGGCACTTATAGAAAGAAGCACTTTCTCATTATAGGGTTTTGGACTGCATGTTCCAACCAACTGAATTTTCTTATAACATACATCTTCTGCAACAGCTTCAACATGTAGCAACTCAGCTAATTGATCTTTGGAATTTGATGGATACCCCACAAGAAGAGCGGAGTTTGTTTGATCCTGTTACCTGTAATGTATCTGCTTCAGTAGATGAAGTGACCAACCCTGGGGCTCTTTCTCTCGATTTGATGGAGCAGGTAATGAAAGTCACTACATGGCAGAAGTTTAGGTGAATAAAGAATGCCTGTTTGTTCATTTCTCAACTTGTCTTTTTTATGTCAAGGCTGAGGTGGAAGTTGAGAGGCTTGATCAGCTGAAAGCTAGTAGGATGAAGCAAATTGCTTTAAAAAGGCAAGCTGAGCTTGAATTGATTTTTACTCGTGCTCATATTGAGATTGATTCAGAGGATGCAAAATTATGGCTCTGATTGATTCTGGCAATGTTGAGCCTTCTGAGCTACTTGCTGACATGGATAACCAGATAATAAAAGCAAAGGAAGAGGCTCTCAGCAGGAAAGATATATTGGATAAGTTTGAGAAATGGATGTCAGCTTGTGAAGAAGAGAGTTGGCTTGAAGACTACAATCAGGTACTTCTCTGTGTGTGTGTGTTAACTATATATTCGTCCTATGAGCTGTGAAACCATTCTATATGTTGTCAGTACGGTATCAGTCTCTTTTCAATGACATGCCATCATGCTTTGCCCAGCATGAATTCAGACCTACAACTACTCATTATCCAAGTGCTGAATTTGATTACTTAAACACATTGACAACACTTCTGCTGAAATAGGGTTGTTATATGCTTATGGTTATGAAAATTTGAAACTCAAGCCTCTGAACTTTGTTATTTTCTCTACGGACCATGTTGCCTTTTTGGGAAGTTTTGCGGAAGCTTGCAGCAGCTCTGTTCAATTCACCATCTAGCCTGCTTATCAAAGTAGTACATTATATAATGTTAAAGACTTTTTGTTGGTAGTACAAATAATCCAGTCGAACCCTTGTATCAGCTTGAAACTTATTTGCTAGCAACACCACAGATAATTATGTTCATGGTGGTTGATTGAATTTGTGTATTTCCTCAATACGAGAGTGCATGGACTTTCCCCATGGACTTCCCAATTCCAAATACATCACATAGTCCTTCTATGCTGATCTTATGTATAGCATCTAGTTATCAACGAATCACACATAGGATCATAGAAAATGAGGATGAACTCACTTTCGGTGTTTAGAATCCAGAAAAAGGAGATGTGAATGTAGGTAATATGACTAATATTTATTACAGCATGAGTACTGAATGAAGGAAGAAGTCTGCGGTAAAAGGAGGGGATGATGTTCATCATAATGAGGGGTCTTCTCATTGCTTCTTTTTGCCAACAAGCTAGAGTCACCATTCTCATCTTTCTACGTCAGTTGGCTCTAATCTGCTGCAACAGTTAACTGTGATTCGCTCTTTCTTTACTCCTTCCTGTCAACTGAAAACGTGTAATGCCTTTTTCTCTCTTATAAGTGCTTTGTAGACCTCATTGATCAATCTTACCCGACAACCATGCGTACTGCCGGTACAAAGTTCTTCCTCTTTCGTTATTTTTGTTGTCCAATTCACATAGTTATTACATACATTAGGTAGTGCCTCATCTTCTTTTAATGCTTTGAGCTCCTTTTTCTGAAACAACGATTCGATTATTGAGTGTCTGATATTGCAGCTGCGGAACAGGATGACAACAGGTATAATGCTACTAGAGGTGCACACTTAAACCTCGAGCGAGCTGAAAAAGCCCGTGTTTTGGTCAACAAAATTCCAGGTATCCACTGGGTCTGGGAGCCACAGTTATCAGTCACAGTGCAGTGTTGTATACCAATTTATTGTTTTACAGTACTCAGACCTTGTCCAAGATGGGATAGAAGGATGGATCTAATTGTGACATTTTTCCCGTTCGTTGTCCCCACTTAAAGACCTATCGTTTCAGTGGCTCGTGTTTAAGGTTTTTTGTCTTTTCTCTATTGATGTTGTCTCGTCTAAGACAACGCAGAACTGTGTTTACCTGGCTTACATGCTAAACATGGACCACAATGCTTCCTAGTTTTCTGAAACTTTTAACAACTGTTTCTATGTAAAAAATTTGAGCTGGCGAGAATTTCATGTGTTAATCGGCCATGTGCCCTGAATATTTCAGCTTAACCATCGATTTTGAGCTAGGACTCTTAACGGTTTATCTTTTTCAAAGGTTTTGGGTTACTGGTAATGCCTAGAGATAACCCTCGCGTTGCATGGCTAGTGATATGATGTCACGAGTCAGAAGAGGTGATTGGAGAGATGCCGAAAAATCCGTGTTTCTCCATATACAGATATAATTGTGATAATTCTGTTAGTATATAAATTATGAACTCCAAGTATTTGGCATCTCATTGCTTGCGGAAGCATTGTTGAACAAGACGGATGGAATTATTGCTGCTTGTTTTATGCAAAGAATAACGAAGACAATAGGTATTGACTCTTTTTTTTTTTTTTTTTTGTAATGTAGCTCTCGTGGACACGTTGGTTGCTAAAACCCGGGCATGGGAAGAAGAGCGCGGCATATCATTTGCTTACGATGGTGTTCCCCTACTTGCTATGCTGGATGAATACGCAATGCTCAGACACGACATTGAAGAAGAGAAACAAAGGATGAGGGTAAGTCCAATTACATTTGATTTGAAATTGATAGTTAGATGCGTGAACATTCCCTCATGGGTTCTTAAATGGTTTAGGTCACAGTCCCTCAGTTAAGCGGGAAAAAACTAATTATGGTTCAAATTTTTGGACTTCACAGGATCAGAAAAAGTTCCATGAACAGCTAAACACAGAACAAGAAGCGATCTTCGGTTCAAAGCCGAGCCCAAGCCCTAGACCAAGCCCTCGTGCAAACGGAGGTGCAAATGGAACTCCCAAAAGACAATTGTCTCCGAATCCTCATCAGAATGGTTCGAGGTCCATAAATAAAGATGGGAGACGGGACAATAATACCAGGCCTATTGCTCCTGTGAATTACGTTGCCATATCAAAAGAGGATGCCGCCTCTCATATTTCTGCTGCCGAGACTGTTCCACCTTCCCCGTAGTAATTGATTGAGATCT
>JABCMJ010000062.1:0-56525 GCA_014822125.1 Arbutus unedo
CACTACACCCATGTAGTGAGACCCCTCACTACAGGCAGTCTGGAGAAGAAGTCCAGCTCCATTTAGACTAACTAGATTATTGGATTATTTTTTCATTCTTATATAATTTTTTTTTTTTTGTAATTTCGTATGTTTCGTCAACTTTTTGTGGATTATTAATTCATAACTTTTAAAAAAGTTATAAATAATAGATTAAATTTGAAAAGAATTTTAAAAAAATAAAAATAATCTAAAAACATGATTTATTGAGGCTTGTTTGTTATTTTTAGTGATATTTTTTAAATTTTGGATATAATTTTATACTTTTTAAATTCATTTTATTAAGAAGGATCAATAATTTATAAAATATTAAGGCTAAAATAAAAAATGCAAAAAAAATAATTCAAAAAAATAAATTAAGCTAAATGAAGGTCATGCTATTAGGAAGAAGGGTGAACTAAAACGACACCATTTTGGAGTAACACGTCGGTTTGAGGGCGCTACAACTTCCTGGGCCCTGCTCGCTGCAGGCACCCGGAATCCATTTCATAGCGACGTTCCTCCCACCTATTTTTCTTTTCATCACAGCTCGTCCTCCTCCTACCCTCCGTCACTCCATCACTTTTCTCTCTCTACTTTCTCATTCTATCTCCGCAAATATGAGCAACGGACCAGCTCTTTTCTCTGACATCGGCAAGAAAGCCAAAGGTAAATTTATCAATAGCACTCATTATCGACTAACCTCCCTCGAATCAGATTCTACAACTGCAGTACCTCTTATTCGTAAATCTAGATATTTATGTATATATGTGTTGTGTTTGTTAATTTCTGTGGGGTTGGTTGAATCAATGTAGATCTGCTGACGAAGGACTATATCTCCGACCAGAAATTCACCGTCTCCACTTACAGTCAAACCGGAGTGGTATGTATAAAATCACTTTGTCAATCATATTTTCCGTTTTCTGTGAGATCGTTATTCTCTAAGTCGATTATTCCATCATCTTTAGTGTCCAGCATTTTCATAGTATTGCAGTGACTTGCGCCGTGTTTCTTAGATCGAGAGGTCCCGGAATTTACATAGCCCATCAAATTTCATTAACCGCTGAACGGAGTTTTTATTAGAATTTGACCTTATACAATATTGTCTCCTTGTGATCATTGAGATAGTAATAAGTCTGCAAAAGTACCCATGTGTGCATAAACTGATTAAAATTAGATAAATGAGTTTGTATGCACAACTGCACAAACTTGAGGCATGTACGTAATACATATCATATCTCTTTCCAATAGACTGTCATTTGATTACTAGTCAAGATTACCTTTCTGAAACACGGGTGGCACCACTAGTGGAGGGTATTCACGTGAATACCATAAGATTTTGTCAGCATTTTAAATCCATATGTTAAATTCGACTCATTTGGGAGAATATGTGAACCCCCATGATCCCACTTCAAATTCTAAAAGACCTTTTCCACTTCCTTTTAGACGTTGAACACCATTTTGCACCACCTGTCAACTGCATTCCCTCTTTTTAGTCTTTTAAATTTGAATAGGTAACACCCCAGAAAAAAGAATGGGGTAATCATGTGCACAAAAATCCGAATCAGTCAGTGGTAGTTTCTTGTATCTAATTTTCCTTATTGCAGGGATCATCTACTAAATTCTTTTTAATTTCTTGACATTCTTGTACTTTGAGCTTTGCAATGACTACACCGAGAGGCATGACCCGTTGATTGGAAAGCCCCATATCTTGTGACATGCAAGTTTCCATTTGCAAAGTCCGCATAACATCTAATTAAAAGATCCCATTCTTCATGAATCGAATACCATTGAAAGAGTGCATTGCCTCTTTTGAGTGAAGAAGAGAAGGGCTTTGCATCCCTAACAAAAGTTTTTGGAGCCACCACTGTTCTGAAATGCTTTGGTAGTTATATTGGATCCAACTAATATGAAATACCTTCGAGTATTGAAGATTTTTACTACTTGGAGCTCCTTTTCAGAGTAGTATTACTTACTGGAATATATATGTTAATTGTTGATTTGCTGTCGGTCTCAAAATGATAACGGCAATGCTAAATCGTGCAGCTTGAAGGCGTTTGAGAGAGGGAGCGTGTTGATATATACGTATATATATATGTTAATTATACCTGCATGAAATCTTTGTTGAGTTTCTGTTGTTATGTTTATGTGTTGATGCATTCCTCTGACAATCTCTTTGAAGTGCCGAACCCTTGTAGGGATATTCTTTTTCATTTCCAATTTTTTTCCTTTTGACTGCACTGGTGGCTAAGAAGTACAGGGAACTATGGTATCTATGTCTTTGCTCCTATGTCGTTACGGTTGGATCCGATTTAGAAATGAAAAGTTTCGTCTGGAACTTACCCCTTCTCGATCATTAGATTTCTTGCTATGAGATTGTGGACCTTTTCAAGTTCTTAGAGATATATTAGATGTCGCGGAATCCATTGGTGGTGTCAGCCTTTGCCAAAAAAAAAAAGGCGTCACAAGCAATTAATTTGTGCGATAATAACTCTCTTCATATGGCTTTAATAATTCTGCAAGGACCTTTCCAAGAAGCAAAATAAAAACCTTAATTAATGGAAATAACCATTTCGTCACAAGTACATATGGAAGTGCTAGTAAGTGTTGAAAAATAATGATAGTCAGGGAAGTGTTCCTGGTTTTTATCTTCAAATAATTTTAGATATGGAACATTAGGTTCCTGGTTCTGATTTAGAACTGAAAGGAGGCAACTTATCCGCATTCAAATATGTATTGACAAAGTGATAAAGAGAATTAGGATGTTGATAATTGAGACTCAGTTGAAAGGAGGCAATTGTTAGACTCAAAAGTTTTGTTAAATAAAACATGCAAAGCCATGGACGCCATGGTTTCAGCTTTGGGTTTTCTTACATGTGTTTGTTTACTTATGCAGTTTTCCATATAAGTAGCTGTGTGATGACCATATTTGCTGGTTTTGTGTTGGTTTTGTTTGAAGGTCTCGTGCGCTTTGAAGTGAAAATCAGAATTAGCATCACGTTGTTCCCTATCCCCACCCTGTTTGCTATTTTTTACTCTGTGTATCCTCTTCTTCTCTTTGTAGGGATATTCTGTGTCACTCCTCTTGTCATTATTATGTTCTCCTTTTGTCAATCTTCTAGGTATCTTGCTTTTGTTATTTACGAAACTTCAATGCGATCTCTTCTAACTTCAATGGTGGTGTTTTAAACATGTGCTTTTTTATGGTGTTTGAAAATTTGAGTAGTTTCAAGTGCTTGAGGGGTCTCTTTGCAGTGGTATAGGTTTGTTCGATGAAGTATAATTTTCTTTATTGATGACTGACTGACCCTGAAAAGTTGGATGTTAATACGGATTGAAATGATAGATAGATGAGGTGGTTATTGATTCTCTTCATGAATTGGATGTCGATGTATGTACTTCAATTTGTACAATTTTCAGTTGGTAAATCTTGTCATTTCAGAAATCTTACATAGCTCACTCTATCGTGATATATTTCAGTCATCGGTGGCTAATATGGCACCTTTCAAATTCCTCAATTCTGATTTTTGCCATAGGTTTTCTTTTGCCGATATCATTTGATGTCCTCTTTGAATGTTTTTTCTCCGTCTCAGTTTTTAGTTCTGTCTTACGTACTAACAGGGAACAGAAATTCAACCAAATGCTTTTCCTATGTATTTATTCTTTTTGTTTGGGTCTCCTTTCCATTCAGGCCATTACATCAACTGCAGTGAAGAAAGGAGGACTGTCTTCAGGGGATTTGGCAGCACAATACAAATACAAAAACACAGTAATTGATGTCAAAGTTGATACTGCATCAAATGTGAGTTGCGTAAAACTTGGTCTTTCAAAGTTAAACAGGATACTCTTGTTTTCAGTAGTTTTCAGTCAGCATCTCCTCTTATGACTACTTTGACAGATCACAACTACCTTAACTTTCACTGATATTGTCCCATCCACAAAAACTATTGCTTCGTGCAAACTGCCTGACTACGACTCCAGTAAGGTAAAAACCTAACTGCAACTCCTAGAGGAAAAGTTAGCAATTGATAAATGGTAACCGGAGCTTTTCATTTCTGAAACCTTGCATGAAATTTCCTTTTTCAGCTGGAAGTTCAGTACTTCCATCAACATGCAACCTTGACTACGGCCGTTGCTCTGAATCAATCCCCTGCTGTTGATTTCTCAGCAACCATTGGTACACCGACCATTTCTTTTGGTGCCGAGGCTGGTTATGAGACCACTTCTGGTCAGTTCACAAAGTATACCGCTGGCGTTAGTGTTTCAAAACAAGACTCTTGTGCGGCAATAATTTTGTAAGTTACCATAATGTAGATCGCGAATAGTTTTAAGGCGGGTAGCCGGGTACTGGTACTTGTTGAACTTCAGATCATGGGCTAACAATTTTGTCCATCTTTTCCCTAGAGGTGATAAAGGAGACAGTATAAGGGCATCATATGTGCATCATTTGGACCAATTAAAGAAGAGTGCTGTTGTGGGAGAGATCACTAGAAAGTTTTCCACAAACGAGAATACATTTACTGTTGGAGGATTATATGCAGTTGATCACCTGACGGTAGTCAAATCAAAGCTCAACAATCATGGGAAGCTTGGGGCGGTCTTGCAGCATGAGCTCATACCCAAATCAGTTCTGACCATCTCTAGTGAGTTCGATACAAAGGCCTTGGACAAAACACCGAGGTTTGGATTGGCTCTTGCTCTCAAGCCTTGATCTTTATTTGTTGTTGAAATTCAATATGCCGTTTGATTTTTTCATGGTGGCTCTTGAAAGGAGCCCTCAATAAGTCCATATAGAGAGATTTGTATTGGGTTCTTAAAGCTTTTGGATGTATACTTGGGGCAAGTAGGCCCTCCTTTTTTTCTCTTCCAAGCATTTTGACTTTTGCACATTTATACTCCTGATACGGAGGAGCTTGATTTGTTGTTGATGCTGAAGTGTTCTTAACTGCATGCTTGTTCCTTCGTAGAACTTTCAAAGCATTCTTTTTCCATTGGAGGTTGGTACTCTGCTTGAATCTTGCTTGTTAGTTTGCTTGTTTCTTGCTGACAGGCATGCATTTTGTGCTGATAATTTTATCTTGTTCCATTATGTTATGTGAAAAATGGATATTCTATCTCTAATTATATGCCCCGAGAGTTGGGTCTCACCCTGTTCAAAAAATGAAAAGAGGGGGGTTTCGTTGATCACCTCGGTAAGCGGAGATTATTTAGGCAAGGGAAAGGAAGCAAGAATCTGCACACATCATCTGTGAGTAATTTATGGGTGCTTGCTCGAGCAATAGTTCCCAGCACGTAGTCATGAGTTGCAATTAAACTGTTACGAATTGCAACATAATTCATATTGGAATGCCACCTTTAATCTCAGTAACTTGACTGAGGTCCGTTTGGTTAAGCTCATAGTGGCAGTATCAACTGTGCACAAGTTGTGTGTCATCTGTTTGCTGGAAAAGATGAATGATCAAAATTTGTGTTGTAAAAATCTATACAAGATGGTTTGTGCATGCCGGAAATGGAAATATATTGGTTTTACTTAACTTCCCGTAAATTCAATATCAAATACTATATCGGTACCAAAAAAATTTATGTTCTGACTTTGTAATTGCTCAGAGCATGTGTGTTGGACCATGTGGTCATGTTTTGGCTGGACAGTGAACAAAATAGTGAAAGGATAAACATTATCACAGTAGTTTTCTATAGACCATGTTTTGTGGAATGAGTTGGAGTTTTTTTTGTCAATAGTTACATCCGAATGCCAGAAATGTGGTCTATAAAAGTTGTGATCCATTCTTATGCTCTAATGTGCGAATTTATTGGTCGCTTTTTTTTCTTTTTATCTATATCCCAAAATCCAAGTCATTCTCAATTTCTTAAAATCGCGAAAATCTCTTTCTAGCCTTCTATAGGTGTTTTTGGCATGATGGTCGTATTATCTAGGGCCCCTCTCTCTCTCTCTCTCTCTCTCTCTCTCTCACGCACACAGATACAAACTACTAGCTAGATGTAGTTATTGCAAAAAATCAACAGCGAGAACTGTAGCGTTTCAATTTTTGAACGTGTTAATAAAAAAAATTTGTAAAATTTCAAGACATTTATCATTTTCTAAATAAAGGGAAAAGTAATAATTTGAATGGTACATCTTGTAAGAAATTAAATTTGACAAAATTGAGATACAATTCAAAATATTGTTCAAAAGATAAAAATACAGAGTATCTATTCTTATGTAACTAAGGCTCGAATAAGTTTCCATGAACGCTGTTGTTGTCCGTCAAATATTCCGAGTCTTTTCCATCGTCTTCGGTACATGATGTGAAATAACGAGGACAAAAAAATTACACCATGAATTTTAAGGCTCAATAAGTTACCATACTCTTAATCTCATTTTATGTATATTACAATATGACAAGATGATATATGGTGTGATATATGAAGTTTATACGAAAACAGTAACACGTAAGTGTGAGAGTAAAAGTAAAAGATATAAAAGCCTCCGTCCACTAGTAATATCCTAAAGTGCCATTCGTCAAATCAATATCCCACGTGTCATGTCAAACTAAAGATTTTCAATATATGGTGCTTCAGTCCTATAACGATCCCGACTACCATGCTAACCGTATTCCCTACCACTAACATTTTCGACCATCGTATTTTCGTTCGTCATGTTACCGAATGTTATATTTCTCATACAAAGTGCAAACACCAAGACACTTCATAAACTTCCTTTTCACAACGGCTAGACTTTATTCAAAAGACACACTACGGTTAAAGAATATAACACGACTCAATATATAACTTGGTTAAATATATGACACGGCTAAATGCATAACTGTTGCTTTACACCATGAATTATGAGGCTCAATAAGTTACCATATTCTTAATCTCGTTTTATGTATATGACAAGATGATATATGGTGTGATATATGGAGTTTATACAGAAACAGTAACACGTAAATGTGAGAGTAAAAGTAAACGATATAAAAGCCTACGTCCACTAGTAATATCTTAAAGTGTCATTTGTTAAATTTAATGACTTTGTGGGCTAACCTTTTTTAGTTTGTTAAATTTTTGTTTTATATTTATATTGGGCCTATTTATCTTTTGTCAATCCCATATTAGATGTAAGGGTTTTCTTCTATTATACGTCTAGTGGATGAATGAGAAGTTGAAGAAAAAGAGTCACTCCTTTTTTAATTTGAAAAATCTATTCCCCTGTTTCTCCAGCTCTCGATATCTCACTGCAAAAAAAACTAGCAGTGCCTTTCTTCCTCAAAAATTTCCATTTCTCTCTCCCTAAATCAAACAAAGATTAGGGGTAATGCTAACATAAGTGGTATCAGAGCAAGGTTGGATCAAGAACAAGTTTTGTGGCTCGAAGATTCAAGATCCGATTAGTAAACCTGGCAAAATCAAAGTCCATGGCGAGTTCTGACAGCCAACCACCTCATGGTCCAATATTTGATGGTGAAAAGTATGATTTTTGGTATGTAAAAATGAAAACTCTACTTATTTCAAATGATTTGTGGGAGCATGTAGAAGATGAATTTGAGGATTTCAAAGATGGAAAAGACTTGACAGATGCTCAAAAGGTTCAATGGAATATTAATGTGAAGAATGATGCAAAAGCCCTTTCTATGATTCAACAAGGAGTTTCCGATTCGATTTTTCCAAGGATTATCAATGAAGTGAAGGCAAAGGATGCTTGAGACATCCTTGAGAAGGAGTTTAGAGGCAATTTGAAGGTAAAAGCTATAAAACTTCAATCCTTGAGAAGGGACTTTGAAAATATGAAAATGAAAAATGTTAAATTAGTGAAAAACTATTTTTCTAGACTAATGAAAATAGTCAATCAAATGAGAACTAATGGGAAAACCATTACTAGTCAAATAATCGTTAAGAAAATTTTGATTAGTTTGCCCGAAAAATATAATCCAATTGTTGCCGCTCTTCAAAATACTAGTGATTTTGCAACCTTGAGTGTTGAATAATTGATGGGTTCTATTAAAATATTTGAGTAAAAATTGAGTAGGCAATCGGAGAAATAAATTGAAAATGCCTTTCAATCTAAGCTAAATTTTGAAACCCCCAAATCGCAAGGGAAAGAAGCCTCTAGTCATGATCGACCTAAGTGGAATTCTTTTAAAGAAAAGGAAAATCACAATAGTTGAGGAGGTGGAAATAATTTTCAAGGAAACAAGTTTCAAAGACAAGGAAATGTAGACTCCACTCAACAAGGTATGGAATTTGCAATAGAAGTAGTCATGTTGACAAGGATTGTTGGTTTTGGGGAAAACCACAATGTTATAATTGCAACAAGTTTGGGCATGTTAAGAAGGATTGTCGAGTCACAAAGAATCAACAAGCGAATTTTACCGAGCAGCAAGAAGGTGAGGGGAATATGTTTTATGTTTGTCAAGTGGCTTCCGAACAAAGAAATGATGTATGGTTCCTTGATAGTGGTTGTAGTAACTATATGCCCAAAGATGAGAGTATCTTTGTGAATCTTGATACTTCCTCCAATTCAAAAGTGAAGATGAGAAATGGTGCCTTAGTCCAAGCAAAGGGAAAGGGTACTATAGGGGTTGAGACAAAGAAGGGTCCAAAAAAATTGCCGATGTTCTACTTATTCCGAATTTGGAGCAAAATTTGTTGAGTGTTGGTCAACTTATCAAGCATCGGTACTCCATTCACTTTGGTGAAAAGTCTTGCAAAATTTTTGACAAAGGGAGGAGAAATCAACTTGTGGCAAAAATCAAGATGGAGAAGAATAGAAGTTTTTTTCTCACTTTTCGATATGCAAGGAATGTGGCATTGAAGATGGATGTTCTTGATGAGTCTTGACTTTAGCATAGAAGACTTGGTCACTTAAATTTTCAAAGTTTGAAGAACTTTCAACAAAAGAGCATGGTGTATGGCTTACCAACTATTCATGAAGTCAAACAAGTTCATAAAGGTTGTGTACTTAGAAAGCATCACCGTGACTCATTTCCGCAAAACAAGGCATGGAGAGCTAAAGCACCATTGGAGCTTGTTCATACAGATGTGTGCGAGCCTATGGATACACCAACTTATGGAGGTAACAAGTACTTTATCATTTTCATTGATGACTATTCAAAAATGACTTGGGTATATTTCATGTGTCAAAAATCGAATGTTTTCTCTATTTTTAAAAGTCTTCAAAATTTTGTTGAAAGACAAAGTGGTTTGCTCATAAAAGTTTTGAAAAGTGATATAGGGGAAGAATACAACTCAAATGAATTTGATAAGTTTTGTGAAGATATTGGCATGGATAGGCAACTTACCGTTGGGTATACTCCATGACAAAATAGAGTGTCTGAGAGGAAAAATAGAACTATTGAGGAGATGGCGAAGTTGATGTTACATGATAAGGGATTGCCCAAAACTTTTTGGGGTGAAGTCGTTTACACGACAGTTTATTTGATGAATCGATGTCCTATGAAGACTCTTGAGAGTAAGACTCCAATTGAAGTTTGGAGTAGAAAAAAGCCATTCATAAGTCACTTGAAGGTGTTCGGGTGTGTTTGTTATGCTCATGTTCCAAAGCAAGTAAGGCATAAGCTTGATGAAATTAGCAAGAAGTGTATATTTGTGGGTTATAGCTCCCAATCAAAGGGTTATAGACAATAATTTGAAGACAAACAAGATAATTATTAGTAGAGATGTTGTCTTTGATGAGAAGACTTCTTGGGATTATAATGGAAAAAATGTCCAAAACCAAGTAAGTACTTTCCAAGGAGAACCCAAAAATGAAGAAAGTGAAGATGATGAAGTTCATGAAGCTCCACAACAAATGCCTCGATCTCCAAGTTCACAAGCATCTCCATCAAGTTTAAGTTCTTCTTCTCCAAGTTCAACTCCAAAAAGAATGAAAAGTCTTAGTGATGTGTATGGAAGTTACAACTTTTGTGTTGTGGAACTGGAGAGTTTTGAAAAAGCAATCAAAGAAGAAGCATGGAAAAAGGCTATGAAAGATGAGATTTGTGTTATTGAGAAGAATAAGACTTTGGAGTTGGTAGAGAAGTCCAAAGACAAAGCAACAATTGGTGTGAAGTGGATTTTCAAAACAAAGTTCAATTCCGATGGCTCCATTCAAAAGAACAAAGCAAGACTTGTTGCAAAAGGGTATTCTCAACAACCCGGAATTGATTTCCAATAAACATTTGCTTTGGTGGCTTGTCTTGATACAATTAGAGTTCTCATTGCTTTGGCAGCACAAAAGGGATAGTCCTTGTACCAACTTGATTTCAAATCGGCATTCTTGAATGGTCCTCTGAATCAAGAGGTGTATATTAATCAACCTCAAGGCTTTATTGTCAAAGGCAAAGAAAAAAAAGTCTACAAGTTGAAGAAGACTTTATATGGGCTCAAGTAAGCACCACGAGCATGGTATAGCGAGATCGATGGCTATTTCAATGACAAAGGATTCCAAAGGAGCAAAAGTGAGCTAACCTTGTATATCAAAAGACAAGATATTACCGATATTCTTATTGTGTCTCTCTATGTAGATGACTTGATTTATATCTGTAGTGATGCAAAAAATAATTTAGGATTTTAAAAAAGATATGATGAAAAAGTATGAAATGAGTGATTTGAGACTCTTGCATTATTTCTTGAGTGTTGAAATTCTCCAAAATGAAAGTGATATTTTCATTTGCCAAAGAAAATATACCAAAATTCTTTTGGAAAAGTTCAATATGAGGGATTGCAAATCTGTTGCTACTCCCTTGATTGTGAATGAAGAATTATCTAAAGAATATGAAAACAAAGAGGTGGATGAATTCTTTTATAGAAGCTTGGTTGGAAGCTTATTGTACTTGATCACCACGAGGCCGGATATCATGTATGCTACAAGCTTGTTGTCACGGTTCATGCACAATTCAACTCAGACTCACTTTGGAGTGGCTAAGAGAGTTTTGAGGTACATTCAAGGTACTCTTGACTATGGTATTTTGTATGAGAAAAATGTAGATGAAAAGTTATTTGAATTTTGTGATAATTATTGGGCCAGAAAGTGCAGATGATATGAAGAGCACTTCCAGTTATGCATTCTTTCTTGGTTCAGGTGTCTTTTCATGGGCATCTAAAAAACAACAAACCGTAGCTCAATCTACTGCCGAGGCCGAGTATGTTTTGGCATTATTGGAAATCTCAGGAGGATTTTTGAAGATGTTAGTGAGAAGCAAAGAGAGGCTACTCCAATTTTGTGTGACAATAAGTCGGTGATTGCTATGACAAAAAATCCCATCTACCATAGTTGCTCGAAGCACATTGTCATCAAATATCACTTTATTATAGAGGCCGTCGAAGTCAAAGAGATTCAACTCAAATAGTACGCTACCGAAGAACAAGTGGTGGAAATTTTCACTAAAACCCTTTCAAAATAGAAGTTCCAAGTTTTTAGAGAAATGTTGGGTGTTACCACAAAGCATTAAGGGGGGTGTTAAATTTAATGACTTTGTGGGTCAACTTTTTTTAGTTTGTTACCTTTTTGTTTTATATTTATATTGGGCCTCTTTATCTTTTGTCAAGCCCATATTAGATGCAAGGTTTTTCTTCTATTATATGTCTAGTGGATGAATGAGAAGTGGAAGAAAAAGAGCCCCCCCTTTTTGAACTTGAAAAATCTATTCCTCCGTTTCTCTAGCTTTCGGTATCTCACTGCAAAAAAAAATTGGCAGTGCATTTCTTCCTCAAGATTCTCCATTTCTCTCTCCCAAAATCAAACAAAGGCTAGGGATAATGCTAACATCATTCATCAAATCAATATCTCACATGCCATGTCATAGTAAAGATTTCCATTATATGGTGCTCTAGTCCTATAACGATCCTGACTATTATGCTAACTGTATTCCCTACCACTAACATTTTCGACCATTGTGTTTTTGTTCATCATGTTACCGAATGTTATATTTCTCGTACATGTGCAAACACCAAGACACTTTCTAAACTTTTTTTTCACAACGACTGGACTTCATTCAAAAGACACGCTACGGCTAAAGAATATAACACGACTCAATCTATAACTTGGTTAAATGTATGACAAGGCTAAATGCATAACTTGACTTAAGACGCAACTCGTCCAGTGACATATCACAGTTCAAACCATAGGTTGGCTAAAGTTGCATCACAGCTAATGACACCTAAAAAAATATTCTAACATAGAATATACAACTTACAACAATTTCAATTCCACAAGTTCCAACTTTTCAAAGTTCAGATATCGGCATAATACCTTAAATTTTCTAAGTCCAATTACCCAAAGTCCATACTTGTGTCAAAATACTAAACTTACATCATGTAATTGATAACAACAATTTAAATAAATTGAAAGCACAACAACATAGTTCTAATTAAACATGACATTGTAAGATAATGTTTACGCGTAGCGGTATATATTACATTATTAACCTAACTTGGGGTCTGAATATAATTAACACAAGTTATAATAAAAATGTAGTTTATTTGTAATCTAAGAATCAAAGTATAATTTATATAACCTTGGGTTGAATTGTATTTATAAATGTTTTATAGTTAATTATGCAAGCAAATTTCATAGCCAAGGGTTAATTATAATAAACTAAGGGTAAGATTGTCATGAAACATAATTGGAGTTGATATGAAATTACATTAATCTAAGTGTAAAAGTGTAATTATCACAATCTTGGGTTAATTTTATAAATAGCCTAGCATGAGTGAATATGTAAATATAATAAGTCAAGGTGAAAATGAAATTTTATAAAATAAACTATAATATTATAATCGCGTGGGTAATTTTGTAATTTAATCAAGTCAAGTCAATGTGTGATAACAATAACTATGGGGTTCAATATGTGATTAATCGGTTAGAGGGTAATTTACAAGACATAAAACATTACAATAAAGGACCATGATTGATCAGAGTATAAGTGTGACCGGTCAAAGTGTGAATTGGTATTTAGGCAAAAACCAATGGTGACCAGTCAAGGTGTCACCATAAGGCATAAAATAACAAATGAAAAGTAGTCGTGGCCTGTTAAGGTGAAAAGTCTAACCGTTTAAGGTGTCACCATAAGGCATAAAATAAGAAACAGAAAGTCGTCATGACTAATCAGGGTGAAAAATGTGATCCGTCAGGATTTCACGATAAGGAATAAAATAAGAAAGAGAAAGTAGTCGAGACCAGTCGGGGTGTAAAGTGTGACTAATCAGAGTGTCATCTTCTTAGATTAAGAGGTTGGATTTTTCTCTATTAAAGCTTCGTGAAGTTTTGTGGGATGTTCATTACATGAAATTTGAAGTAGAGCAAGGTAACTTACTTCAAATATGAAGTTTGGAAGGAGGAAATGGAATTGATAGATTTTGGGTTTGAAATTAAAATGACAGTGGACGGGATTTCCTTCTGCTACTGTGTGCTTCCTTTTCCTCCTCTGCTATACTTTCTACTATGCTATACTCTCACTCTCTTCCCTCCACCCCTCTCTCTCCCCTATCAGAACAATTGAAGTGTATAGAATTTGAAGGAGGATGAGTCATTTATAGGAAATGAGAGAGGAGTTATTGCCGGTGAGGAGGAAATTAAGGGTAGAGATGTAATTGGCGTGGGATGAAACTGCCAGAAGTGAAGAAGGAGAGGTGAATTGATGGGAGAGATCAGAGGGTGGGATATTGCAGTCATTGGCGTGGGAAGGGAGAGATGGTAGAGGTTGGTGTGGGGAATGAGAGAGAACAATAATTGGGTTCACCAGTCTGGTTTTAAGAAAAAAATGAGCAAAAGGGTGGTTTAGGTTTGTAATGTATATTTGAATAATATTTATACTGCTAACATATATATGTATACCGATGTTATTTAATGTATGTGGTGTGTATGATACAGTAGGTATAAGATATTGCAGACACCCCAATATGAATCCCAACGGATCTTCTAAAGCAATAGGTGAATGATCCCGATGATGAAAAAGGACACTCCTATCATTAGAAGAGGTCTGAAATCATGATAGACATTGGGAGGTTTGACCATGAATGCTCTAGCTTCGTTTTACAAACAAAACAATTTCGGGCCAACATACATCTCTGTTTGGCATGCGTCAGTCCGCACCATGTGGCTCACACCACCCTAATTATGATGTACGCTAGCCATATGGCTTGTCAAATTACTCTGACTCTGGTATGACTCACCATGTCGCACGTTGTCTAACTGCTTGTTCTAGAGAAGTGGTGTGCGCCAATCCATAAACTAGCGTACCCTTTTATGTACTGATGTGCGTTAGTCCAATTACTATAGAGTCAAATCAAACATGCACATTTTTGGACATTTAGAGAGGCCTATATAAGGACCTCCAAGGCTAGAGGAAAAAGAGAGTGAGAATCTTTCTCTTGCAAAAGGTTTAAGAGAAAACATTTCTCTAAACAAAGTGTAGAAAAGTGAGAATTTTTTAAAGAAAATCTCTCCCAAGAGAGTCTTTTACAGCAAAAAGAGGATTTTTTAGAAGACATTTGAAAACCAAGTAGGTGCATCCATATCAAGAAAAAGTAGAAGAGAAGGAATTGGCACGGAATAAGTAATCCACCCATTTACTTATTCATTTTCAATCTTATTCTCAAATACTTGAGCCAAAGTATATAGATTCAAAACTTCAATTCAGGTCTACTATTTCATGCTAACTTGCACTTGTTCTTGAGAGAATATCGAGAAACCCGTACAATAATCCATAGTATTCATGAGTTTCTCGTCCTCTATTTTTTTGAATCCCAATAAGAGACAACTCTTCTGTCTGAGCCCAAGTGATGAGTGTGCTATGATTTAGACATGCACCACTCCCGGGATCAATGCATACATGTTTTTAATATGTATCGATGCTACTATTTTTATGGTTATTATACGTTCGCTTTCAATAGATAGGAATCATAACACATACGTTACTCTGGTTCTCGATTAGCATGTGTTATTTGGCTCAATTGTACATACCGCCTAAAATGGGAAGGCAACGTCAATTTAATGGCGCCCCTCAATCCGCTTAATCAACAGTAATCCCCGTGTTAGAAATACCACTATTTTCAAAAAAATTATTCCATGCATGATGCTTCCACGTAGAGAAAAAATAAGTCAACATCTATATATTACAACACTTATTTCCCTTTAACTATTTTCCCAAACATGAGTTATTGACATAGAAGCCAACTAAAATTACATAAATATTCAATAGAGACACCGATGCCTAGATCAGGCGAGGTGAGTATGTAACACCTTTCCATTTTGTAACCTACTCCCAAACCATGTGATTTCTGGTTACGAGGGATTAGTAGCTTGAACATGGCTCTGTTTGCTAGTTTCTCAAGGATAGCCTCAAACCTGGGTGACGATTCAAAGAAACGAAATCGCTTTTCCAACACTAAAAATAAAATAGACCATGTACATGCAACAAGAAAAATTAAGTGCACAGGTTGGCGGTTGGGTAGATTCTAGATGGGAAGCCCACAATGCAACTCTGTTGGGGACCGTTGAGAATAAACTCAAAAGACATTTATAGAAATTTAATTTCTATTTTATGTCAAAAAATAGCATTGCATGTGCATTATAGTACGAATAAACTTGCAAACAATACCTTGAGGATACATGCTAACTTTTTAGCTTGTCGTTGGTTAATCTTGAAAAACGTGCACCCTTTTGCCGTGATGAATCATCAGTACTACTTTACCATTATTGCGCATATACATGATAATGGGACGTTTATCTTGGCTCTAAGCCAAAGGCACTCTTGTGACAGCCATATACCTTATACATAGTAGAAAGCTCTAGTACCTTCTAAACTAGAACAAGAACCTTACAAGATTACGTGTTATTGTCGTCGATAATTCCTCTTACGTGGTCATGTATTACTCATTATCCTATTATGCTCATATATCCCATTATGGTGCTCGTGTATCCTGTTACGTTGTCTGGATAACCATATTATGTTGTCTAGATACCCTGTTATGGCGCTCATGTATCCAGTTATGCTACCTGCATACCCAAACATGCTGCTCACGTATCCCAATATGTTGTTTGCATATCATGTTACGCTGCTCGCGTATCCCGATACACTGCTCACATGTCTTGTTATGCTGCTCGCATAACGTGTTACGTTGCCTTGATGCCTTGTATACTATACACATAACCAGTTGCTCGCATACCCTTTTATGCTACCGACATACTACGTCACGGTGTCTACAGTCATTTATGTCCGCATTAGGATTGTAGATAGCCTTAGGATAGTTTTGGCATCTTAGAGGTCATCCCCGCAAAGGTTGGGGCAATCTCAATGGTGGACCCTCTTCCCAGAGGGAATTTATAAAGGAGGACCCATTTTAGCTTCATAAGGCTATCTAATCTGAAATGATGAGAATTGCTCTGCTCCAGAGGTTATGTTCAACTAAGATTTAGAGAGATCAAGGTAATCTTGATATTTGATTGATTTGGTCTCCTAATAGGTTACTTGCTAGGTCCCTGCTTTTGGGATTTCAAAAGAAAAGAAGTGTTTTCAGAATTCACAAGGTCAACACATGATTCGAAAACTCTAATATGGTTTCAAAACAAAGAGGACTTGTCAAGAGTGGCTTAGGCACCTTCTGTCATGGGCTTACCTAAATTATCTCATCCACCTCTACCACTTTTTTTAAAAATAACCAGCAAAATGAGTTGGGACAACTCCAGTTCTTGGGATTGACATATCTCATTTCCGTAGTTGATCATACTCGGCCAAGTTTTCCAAATCATGGACTCCCTTGTAAGGGGCGTTTAGAAAGAAGAAAAAAAAACATGAGAGTTTTAGAAACTCAAAGTCGAATCCCTGATCCTTGGGACAGAGCAATTTCTGAAATTTCTGTTGAGACAATTTACATAACGTCACCTTAAACAAGATTAAAAAAAGGTGCATACATTTTTAAGTCTTCACAGGAGTCTGCTGAGTTACTCCTTGTCATTGAGCCTGGAAAAAAATCAATAACCATTTGAACCCGTTTGGAAGAAGACTGAGCCTTCCGTCCTTCTGCACCACTCTCTTTGATGGCTGAGGAAACAGAGAACAGAATGTTGGGGCTATGCAGAAGAAGCCAGACCACATCATGACCGTTATTCAAGATTTCTTGAATGCACCACATGTCGCTACTCCACGTGATCCCCATAATTTTACTCCCGAAGCTGGTGCAGGAACATAAGGGTTCCATCCTAACCTTGTTCGAGAAGGTGCACCACCTGTTAATTTGAATGTTGGGCCAGAACATTTCATCGTGAAGGCCAAAATGGAAAAGATAGAGAAGTCCATGCAAAAATCCAAAACGACAGCCAGTCCAGGATTTCACTGAATCTTGCTCTCGAGCGTTGATTTTACTGGTAACCTTTTGAAAAAATCAATGCGCCTTCTTTTTTTCATGGGTGGCTCTTGAAAGGAGGTCTCATTATTTGAAAGAGTCATTTTTGCACGTTCTTTTAGTTCCAAGTGAAAGGAGGGCTTGCTTTGCTACTATGGGCAGATGAGCCTCCTTTTTTCTCTTCCAAGCAGGTGCGAAATTGAAATTTTAACTTTAAACTGGACAAATAGAGAAGCAAAAGTTTCAAAAGACTCGATATAAATGTTTTTCTGATACGATATATCAATGAAATGTGGTATTATTACACTATTAAAATATTTTCGTAGATGAGCCAAGACCCACCAGCCCTTGGTACCTCCACCCTACTTCAAAGCACACTGACATCAACACATTTTGATATGAAGGAGCTTTCAGTTGTGATGGAGGGTAAAGTTCTTATCTGCTTGCTTTTTCCTTCTTAGAACTCTTGGAGCATTTTTGGGTATTGAAGGTCGGTTGTTTACAGCACCACGGAATTAGTACTCCAACCGCATCCTAATTTTAGTTGTTTCTGGGCTGGCAAGCATTTTTGTGCTTGTTATTTGCCAATTAACCTGGCACTGGAGATGGGTAATCATTGATTGCCTCAGCAAGCTGATTTTGCTGCTCTGAAAATTGCAAGGGAAATGAAGAAATTTGCACACTTGCTCTCTGAGAATTTGATAAGTGCGTTTTTATAGAGCATTGATTCCAATAGGTTTGAGTTGCAGATTAAACTATTACCAACTGAAGCTTTAACCTTATGATTCATAATGCAAGCTACCTTTTTTTTTTCTAACTAGCTTGCCACAAACCATCCATAAAATTTAAACAACACGAGAAGCTGATCATCATCTTTTCCAGCAAAAAGAAGAAACACAAAATTTGACCGACAAAACGTAGGGAGTCACAAAGACGACGGGTAAGCGTGCAGTTGACACTCACATTGAGAGCTTTGACGAAATTGAAACCACATTACTTTAACTAAAATTCCAAGCACCTTTTCTGTCCTGTAATTGCTCAAACCATTCGCAGTTTGCTTCGATTATTAGGCCTTGTTTTGGCTAGACATAGAGTAAAGGAATATGTAATCCCGTTGGAAGACCAACTCCATGAACTAATAGTAAAAAGATGAACGAAACCACTTGCCCTATGTTTTGGGTAACTTCTCCAACAAATTCTTTACTAAACAGTTGCACCGAACACTAGAAATGCATTCTCTAGAGAATATATACAATACTTGTATGCACTTTTCCATGAATCAAATGTTTTTAATCCTAGGCCAGAAGCCAAATCATTCCTAATTTCTTTGTGGCACAAACCTGCTCTAACCGGAAATACTTGGCGCAAAAATTGTCAGTGAGATTACCAAGAACAAGGTGTTTCTTTCATACAAAATCAGTGTGTTGCTAACCTTACAATAGCTCCGCGTACCCAAATACAGAAAAGATGTGACATCCATTACGGCATTGCAGCAGTTACAGGGCTAGTATTCATAACCACCCAAACTAAACTTCCTCCAACTGTGGATGTTAGGATATTATAAACTCATGAATCATTTCCATTTACCCCCAGCAAAATGAAAGAATTCGTGGGTAAAGGTATTAAGTCACTACAATGTAACAAGTCAGTACACATTATTTGCAGTAAGTCACTACACATTATGCGCTACCAGTCACTACAACATTATGTGAGCAACTTTGCAAAGACATACAGCAATCCCAAAAAAAAACACAACCTTCAGTTGAAGCGGCAAGTTTTTACTCCAAGTAAGAGTTTTTGTTACGTTTCATTTAGGCCCTACAAACTGCCCAAGGCACTGATCGCTGTTCAAATTTAACAAACCCAAATTGCTAGCCAAACCTATAAGAATTGTGCAGAATACAGCAGAACAATGATACCAAAATCAAGACCAGAGCACATGCCCGGTACTTGAGCTGAAAAATGAATAAACCTAGTTCCACAAACTAAAAATTCGACTCCCGTAAATACGTCAGGCGGACTGTAAATGATATTTTGAGAACCCTTTCTAGGGAACTGCAACAATATGGGATACATGTCCAGCAGGATAAGGTAGACAGGCACCCGCCACGTATGCCTAAGTAATCAACTAAACAACACAGCTCCCATAAGATTCTTGTCCTACGCATAAAATACTCTTGTTATGCTATAAGAGCTATATTACTTTAGAGGGAAAAAAGGTACAAAACGTCTTGAAATCCTGGTGTCATCACACATGACAAATAGAAAATTAGACACACAAGCACAGAACAACGGCAATCATGTAAAATGAACAATACAAAAGATCAACATGCAGTAAAGTTCACTTAGAAGTCCACATACTTTCACAACGATCATAGCTCAGACACACGTCAACCCATTATCAAAGTAAATTCAAATCTTAGATCAAATTTTTTCCAAAGCTCAAACAGTCTAAATTCACATGCAGGAAGAGTTAAAAAAGAATAAAACTGTGCCTGAAACTTAGGCCAGGGGCACATATAGCGAGTTGAAAAATATCACACCACTAGACTCAAATGATGCACAATCTATTCCCCATATTTCTCAGAAACCCTAAAACAGAATCTTAGACTTACAAACATCCACATATGTGGCTCTGATAGATAGCACTGAAATCATGAACATTGGACACATCTAAAAGAAAACGAATTCAGCTCCTCTACTACTAGTGCATGAGATTTGTTAACAATGCTGCTAAAACTAGAAGAGCTCTCTAAGCAATCTCATGACGTGTGGATATAACAGCCCGTTTGGTGTGAGCCATTTGTAGTGAGAAATAACAAGAAACTCTCTCATGTTTAGACTTTAATTTGCAAACAAAGCAAGAAATGGTGAGAAATTAAGAGAAAGGGAACTCATATTTAACCATCTTGGATTCTCACCAGAAAGGGTAACATTTGGTGAGAAACAAGATTGGTTGTGTAGTCTGAACAATACCCAAATTGCCTATCGAAGTACGAGTGAGAAAAAGTAAATCTCACCTATATCCCTATCTCTGATGTTATCTACTACAAATACATGAGAATCGTAAACAATGTTGATAGAACTGTAAGAGCTCTCCAACAATTTCATTTCTCTGAAATTCAATGGAGCCAATCGCCTCACAACATGTGGATATAAATATTTAATCGCCTCACAACATGTGGATATAAATATTTAAAACCACGCATCAAACAAGGAAAATGAGAAAGGAACATAATGAATTAACCCAAAGATAGCATAGCCACTTTCATCAAAATGCCCCAAAAACAAAGTCTCATAACCCTAATTTCCAAATCAAAATTCTGAGTCTCTCAAAATCCATAATTAAAATATTGAAGTACTCAAAACACAATATTTTTACCAAATAGATATCATCAGTCGACGCTCTGCATGATATCCTCGGCGGTGAACTTGGTGCCCTTGTCCTTATCTGCGGCGGCCCGGCCCTTGGCCTTGCGATCAAGAAGCGACTTCCTATCCTTATCGAGGCGGAGTTTCGTAACCACTACCTTGGAAGGATTGATCCCGACGTTGACAGTGGATCCGTTCACCTTCTCCCGCGTGATGCGCTCAATGTGGATCACCCATTTCTTACGGTACACCTGCACCACCTTTCCCTCGCGGCCCTTGTAAGTCCCGCGCACCACCTGAACCTCGTCGTCTTTTCTCACCGGCATCGACCGTACGTTGTACTTGGAGCGGAGGTCGGATGAGAGCGGCGCGCTCATAAGGACGCGGCGGAGGCTCGACGGCGCCGAGAAATGGGCCTTCCTGTTCTTGCGGCGGGAGCTCGAAACCCTAGGATTGTACTTCATCTTCTCTGTGCTCTGCAACAATAGTGACGGCGAGGGAGAGGGGGAAGACGAAGATAATTAGGGTTTCCGCTTTCTTATAGTTTGATTTTTCTTTCGGCCATGTTGCCAGGATTTTGGGCTGAACTTATTCTGTGTGTTGATATTATTGGGCCCAATTAGAGAATTCATCAGTGGCCCAGGTGCCCACCCTGAACTTGTGACTTTTTCTTGGATGGTAATTTAATAAATAGTATAAAAAAATATTTTTCATTTTTTTATTCCCACTCTTTTTCTTTCTTCAATTACGTTGCTATATCATTTTATTCTCATTATTTTTCTTATTCTCATTTATTTATAATCATTTTACGTTCTTCAACTACTTTGCTATATCATTTATGGGAAAGACTCCATGAACTAATATTTTTTTAGACTAATATTAGATCAATATCTAAACTCTTTATTCCTGATTAAATTTTAATAATTCAAATCGTTCAATATATTTAAAACATATTTTGAAGGATATTCATGAGAAATCAACTCAAAATATTACCGGAAAAGACTTGATCTAAGCAGTGATTTATAAAACAGTTCCTGTCAGCATTTTGAACCACTGCTTGGATCAAATTTTTTCCGGTAATATTTTCAGCTGATTTCTTGTGGGTACCATTTTGTGGAGTCTGAAATCCGGATTAGACTTCTCGAACAAATATGATGAACCCTCTCGATTATCCTGCAAAACGCTCAACACTAAATTAGTGCCGACCAGAGTTGGATCTCCGACGAGTACTCTGACGATCAAGTTAGCCTTTTTGCAGAGAAAAATAACTTGAAAGTATAGTTTTAACTCGAGTGTGCATGTACATGTAGTAGGAGTGCCCCTAGAGTATTTATAGAGTAGGAATCCAACTGTCTGCTAGTGTCTTCGGCCAAGAATGTAGTATCACGGTCCGAGAGTTATGGTGGTTCCACCATGTGTTCCACTTCCGTGCAGATCGGATGGGCACGTCCACATGTCCTGTAGTTTTTTCCTCCCATGTTTGTACATGTAGGATGCATTCCTTGCATAGTGATGTTGAGCATCACCTCGGCGAGGGTCGAGAGGAGCCGAGGACTGATACCGAGCGAGAGGCCATGAAATTGAACAGCTGAGCTCAGATGTTTGACCAAATGGTTCAGCCCACAAAGCCGAAGATCCATAGCGTAGTTCTCGGGGCTAGTCGAACTTGGGCCGAGTAGAGATGGACCGAAAATGATCGTGGTCCGAAGGCCCAAGGTTGTGTATTTCAACCTACTACACCGTTAAAAATATATTTTAAACACATTGAATAGTTCAGATCATTAAAATTTAATCAGGAATAAAAAGTTTAAATGTTAATCTAATATTAATTTAAAAAAGTGTTGATTCATGGAGCTGACCCCGTCAGTTATATATATGATGTACACGAAGAATAGTGAAGAACTCAATTAGTTGCACAATCGGTGATTAATAGCATTTTTTTTTTTGCGATTAATAGCATGATTGCATATATAGAAACGTATATATT
Organism: Arbutus unedo; assembly: GCA_014822125.1. Lineage (NCBI taxonomy): Eukaryota > Viridiplantae > Streptophyta > Magnoliopsida > Ericales > Ericaceae > Arbutus > Arbutus unedo. The sequence continues at coordinate 22,718 of JABCMJ010000062.1, forward strand.
TAATATCTTGGATAATAAAATTAGAGAATTGATTTTTACACACCCTTTTTTGCCTCATGCCACTCTTTTTTTTTTGTCCTTATTATATAAACTTACTAAAATATCCTTTATTATATAATATTTATTTATCTTATGTTTAAATTACTACACTACCCTTACAATTAACTAAAACTAAATAATCTTTATTTTTTGTCTTTATTTAAATTTGTTATTTTTACGTTTTTTTTTTATGATTTATTAGTTCGTCTCGACGAAAGAAATTTAAAAGGTACAAAATTATTTTCAAAAGCTAAAACAATTAACTAAAACCAAAAATAAGTCTAAAAATAATGTTTTAAGCTTATTTTTTGTGTTTTTTGAATTTTTTTTAGTTTTTGAACGTCATTTTATATTTTTCTGAAATCTCTTGTCGAAACAAATTAATAATTATTAAAAAATTGATACAAACCAAAAAAATTAATTTTTTTCAAATAAAGACAAAAAACTAATCAGATAATAATTCAATAATTACTACAGACTAAATAGATCATAAATAAAGAAAATACTCCAACGAAAATCACATGCAATCATTCGTTGTTCATATAATCCCACAAAATTTTAATTTCTGTTGGAGCCTTTCTTTTATTTGTGATCTATTTAGCCTGTAGTAATTATTGGATTATTTCTTATTTTTATTTTAAAAAATTAATTTTTCATTTTGTATCAATTTTTTTACGGTTCTTAGTTCGTCTCGACAAAAAATTTCAGAAAAATTTAAAATTTATGTATAAAAACTAAAAACAAATTCAAAACACACAAAAAATAAGCTTAAAACATCACTTATTTAGACTATTTTTGTTTTGAGTGAATTGATTTTAGCTTTAGAACATAATTTTATATTTTTTAGATTTCTTTCATCAAGGCAAAATAATAAAATATAAAAAATAATGCAAAAATAACAAACACAAAAAAAAAAAATCAAATAAAGGCAAAAATGCAAATTATTTACTTTTAGTTAATTGCAAGGGTCATATAGTAATTTAAATACAAGAAGAATAAAGATTATATAATAGAAGAGCATTTCAATAATTTTATATAATAAGGACAAAAAAAGAGTACATGAGACTACGAGGAGCGTGTGAAAATCACTTTCCTAAAATTATCACACAAAACTTTCAAAATGTGAAACTTTACTATACTATAAAAAAAAAATCGTATTATTTAACTTTTTTAATTAAGTATGATAGTTTTGTGCAATGGGACTCCACCTGTGTTATTACATGTTGCATGTAAAAGTGTACAAGACAAATTAAATGTAAAGTCATATAATTGGACTTTCTCCCCAGTATTTTTTTTGTTATAAGAAAAAAAAAAAAAAAGAGAGACTTGGTTGAACTCTCTAGCATCTACGAAATACTTATCTAAAATTGCTAGTCAAATAGCTAAAATGTTACTTTAGCTAGTAATTTTTTATTATGATCTCCAGCAATAGTAGGCATTTTAATTATTTTTCCTTTAAAAAATATTATTGTTTTTGTTTTAGTAAACATGTTGATGACAAAAGAGAGAGGGAGAAAGAGAAGTATGTGTGAAAGAAATAATAGTTTAATCTTTATCTATTGAACAATTGCTCAATAAAAATATCTAGTGACTGATGCTAAAATTAAAATAGTAAGTTTCTATTAAGACCGGTGGGGTTCCCTTTTTTAGTATTGAGTAATTAAAATAACTAAATAGCCAAATTAATAAATAACTCAATAAAAATATCTAGTGGCCTTTTTAGCTACACTAGTGTACTTGCTGAGCATCTACAATAATAAATAGCCAAATTAATTTGTGAACAAGGCAAATTTTTTATTCAAGCTAGCCACGTCCTTTCAATACTCCAAAAATTCTCTTTATTTTACTTCTCTTTAATTAAAATAATATTTCTTTCTCTTTTTGTTTTTTCAAATATATTTTTTTAAACACTCTATCTTTTAAACATTACCGCTTCTTCAATAATTTAATTAAAATAGTGTATTTTGTTTTCCTTTTTGCTCATAAATAGTAGATAGGTAAATATAACTAGCTACTAGAGCAAAATTAGAATAGAAAGTGTTATAGCTAGTTTGTTGGAGGAGCAATTTTACATTTCACCTATCTATTTTAGCTAAAAAGTTACAAATAGCTAGTTTGTTGCACTGGCCTCCTTAATTAAAATTTGCTAAGATACTATTTTTATGAGCCAAGCCGTTATTCTAAAAATGCAATTTTTAGATCACTTTGGACAAGGTCAGAAACAACAAATCTCTTTATGATAAACAAATTTATTTTATAAATTCGTTATTACGAGTAATTCTTGCAAAGAATTGGACTAATAATGTATATAATACTTGAATTTTTGAATGAGATACTTTGGCATAAAAAAAATTGCTCTTGAAATTGCGAGTGAGGGTGGCACGTGCCCCACGATCCACCACATATGGCTCTGTTAAGTTCAATTGTAAAAAAATGATACAGAAAAACTGTTCTCGAGATAATTTTATTGAAATGAGTAATTGAAAATGAAATGTCTATTCGTTCATGTGTTTGTATATTCACGCGCACGAGAGAGAGTGAGTGACGACCCAATCTAGATTTATAATTACAAAAATGCTACAAACACATCATTTTTATACATCACTCAAAATTACGTCATTTTTGTTGAGAAAAAATCATATATGTTTTGACCCACATCGTTAAAAATATATTTGAGTTTTCTTCAATTTTAAGTGATGTGTAAAAGTGATATGTTTGTAGCACTCTTATTATAATAATCCGCAAATAGCAACAAATGGTGGGTCCTAAAATCTCCAAATAATACAATTATCTCAAAATCCTCAAATAAATAAATAAAAAAACTCTACAAAACTAAAAACTCTTAATAATCTTTTCTGCTTATTTCTTTTAGCCGCCACTAATCTGCTCTAAAATATAAAATCACAAATTACGCAAAAATATGATACGACAAGAACATATGTTGAAAATAATAAAATAATTGGTGTCAACGATATGAAAGAATTTCATTGTACTAGTACCTCACAACTCCTTGGTACATAAACGGAGGCTGAGCCTCACCCCCTCAACCCTGTCTTCCTGATATTTTTTGGTACTTGGTTAACTTATTAGCCAAGCCTCATTCATTTCTTGTAACAATTAGTTTTATAGCATTCAACCATAACTTAACACTAGAGGTTGATACACGCGAGGCGTGTGTAAAGCAAATTTTGGTTAGTTAATATGTACAAATAAGCAACAAAAGACCTTTGTATCCCTTTCTAATATCTCCAATTAGATAACTGCAATGATCTATTCAACTTCGCCATCCAATTTTTTTTATATGAATTTGGATAACAATAAGAAATCTTGGCACAAACATCGTGTATGAGTTGAATAAACACAAAGATTCTTTACGGAGTTTACAATTTGTTTTGGTCGATAGTTTCGGAAAACAAAGAGTTAGACAAAATTTCAAAATGAAAAGATACCAAAATAAATTCTTTCTTGCTATATTAAAATAGATATTCAAAGAACATCAATGATTCAAGATTCTAAATAAAATATAGTAAATTTCTACAAGAGCACAATATCAATAGAGTAGAAATTTGAGATGACTAAAGAAATTACTGCAGATATTTGAGAATGTATTGTATAACTTTCGATGTCTAAAATTAAGATTGTGACAATTAAATATATGAATATGAGTTGTAAGAACGACATTTCGAAACACGTACTTGGATCTAACTATATTTCACGATTCATTCTCTTCGATCAAAACTAAAACTATGCACACATAGAAAAACAAAGCCTTGCATGCGTTTATATTAATAGGAGTGTAATAGGACAATGTTCCACATTGATGTGATGACACTGTAATAGTAGGAGAGGCCTTTTTGAGAGAAGCTAGATGCTACAGCAAAAAAATTTCGCACAAATACAAAAACTAGGCTAGCCTTGGGAGCTAAAATCAACGAGTCAAGGAGGCAAACTCATGAAATTAAGTGATCCCTGGTCCTTTCCTCCGTCGAGCCTTCAAGGCCTACTACAATTCAAGATGGTACGAGCCGATGCAAACTAACATCTTAAATCCCCACCTCAATTATCTTCCTTTCTTGACCATCAATCAAAACATTCCAATCCACCTGGCACTGACTAATCCCATTCTAACGGGAATAACCTCCATTCCTTGGAATCGAGTTGGATAACTCCTCAAAATAATTCATAATCATAACTCTAGTAAAGCCAAATATCTAGAAAGACAAAACATTAACGGACTATTGAATTGTTTCCTAACAACAATGTTTAATCCAACCATAAATACATGCATGGAGGAGAGAGAAAAGGGGGGGGGGGGGGGGGGGGGGNGGGGGAGAGAGAGAGAGGGAGTACAACTAGAGATGCAATCAATCAAGGGAACGGAACAGGTAGTGGTCAACTACTGTAACGATGGTGAATGGACAGAAAGCAGAATGCAAGAGCCACCGTCAGAGCCCTACCAGCCGAGCTCACAGCATCCAAAACGGTGTCAAACCGCCGTTCCTGCCGCCCCCAAAACACCATCATGTACTGGCCCAAGCCATCCACCATCTCCGCCAAGAATACGGCCATCTCTCTCACCTCAATTTCCAAGCTCAAGCCAAAGGAAACAGAGACCAACCAAAACAACTTCCTCCCAGATTCTTTTGGAGCAACCAACAACCCAAACATCCACAGTAACAACTACTTCAGATCCTGTTATACCCCATTTCTAAACACTGATGACAAAAAAAGCAGCACTATAAACAGTGAATTGAGTGTTATACTCATATACCCTCCTCCATCCTCTTTTAACCTCATCCATATCACACCTCACAATTCATCTTGCGGCAACTTGCATCATAAAAGCGAAAGCGGATGCATAGTTTATCTCTCTCTCACACAAATGGATATGGGTATGTTAGTTACTTTATTTCGAAATCCAGCAAGGATGCAAGATAACCTGAATAGAATATTGGGAAAAAACTAGTACAAAGTATTCCATGGGGCAGTGTCATAATACCAAAGTATAACTATAGTATTATAAAGTTGGCAAGTAGAACCACCAGTAGTGCACCCACTTCCAGAGGTAGCATATTTTCTATTAGCAGCCTTCCGCTTAATATGCCTATGTCTATGTTGAGAGCACAACAATTAAGTACGTCAATCATTTCCCAAGCGCGCATAAAAAACAACAAAAAAATAAGATCCGAGTGCCCATCACATGAAGCTGACTTGGTCCTCCAAAACATGTGGCCAAACTTGGGAAACGATGGATTCAATAAATTGATCACATGTGGACATTTTCTTGGGCTCTCAGAGCAGAATTTATGTGGTCGAGAAAATGGAAAATAAAGGATCAAATGACTACCACTGGCAACTAATTGGCAATTACACAGGTAAATCAATGATAAACCTGAAAGCACAACTCAATGGAAAACAACAAGAACTTCTAGTGCCAACAGGATACACTTTAGCAACCTCGAGAATTTACCCGCTTATCCCTTGCAATTGCAGGTAGCCATCTCTCCCCCCTTATTTTCCTCAGTTCTGCTACCCTTTCTTCCTCTCTTTTCGCAGCTGCTTTTGCTGCTGCATCTTTAGCTTCTAGCTTAGTTAATGTTTTCTGGTGTGCATCTCTTGCTGCAGCGATTATATCCATCCCGTCAACAGCGATGGATTGAAGTTGCCATCTGAACTGCAAGACATAGTCATGCCGTGTAGATTAGGCAAAGTCAAATAAAATTGATATCATAAAACAGCAACATAAACAAGAATCAGTAACAAGGAATCAAGAAAAATTAATTAGAAGGCAAACCTTCTTTGAGTTCTCATCAATTTCTTTACCAGGAAGGATTCTTGGTCTTTTTGTTGGTCCCTGAAGTTCGTCTGTTACCATAAAACAACTTTAAATCCTCAAGTACAATCCGGAAAACAAAGTTATATGAATTTCCCGCAACAGTGACACCAGAGGACTATCAAAACTTGTTTGTTATTAGGCTTCTTCAAATACAGTCTAACAGGATTGATTAGCAGGACATTTACACTACCAATAATAAACTCGCATTTGTGTTCAACTCATGCACTTCTAATAAATCATCTTCACCATATTTGGTTTAACAGCTACTTTTGTCACAGCAGGTGCATATAATCTAAGATAGCACACCCTTTGTCATAGTAATTGTAGTCGGCCAGACCTCTGTGGTCTTGGGCTATGGCACTTACGGGTCCTCAAACCAGTTCGCTCTAGCAATGGGCCGAACCGAAGGAGTACCAAAGACTCGGTCTTCTCTGCTGTCAGCATAGATCCTCAGCCAGTCGCTTCAACTATGGGCCAGACCGAAAGCTTGACAAAAACCCACACGGCATGCAACCAGCTCGTCTTCATGTGCACGACCATTGTGTGGGGTTGGCCAAATGCATTGTGGTCGGCATATCCACGTGCAGCAGCTTACTGGACTTCCTTGAAAGGACAGACGCTCGGCACAGCTTTGTGGGTTGTAGCAGCCGGCATTCGCTGAGCAGAGCATGATGACCGGCGTGGGTAGTTATCCACGATATTGTGGGGGCCAGGTGGTTGCCAGACCTGGAGCACAACCACCATGATGCTGCATCATGGTGCACATGGCGGTTGCACTAGACCAAGCGGCACATGATACAGCACTCTCAAGCATTGTGGTACGTGCACCCTAACAATCCCCTATATAAGGTAAAAGGGCACTCAGTATCAAGTACATGCAACTATTCACTCAAAAAGTTTCAATTAGCTCATCCCTTTCTCAAAACTAACTGAAGCCTCGAAGTACCTTCCGACTACCTTCGGTTGGTCAACACTAATTAGTTGCCCTTTTTGCAGCTCATGCAAAAAAGAATTCAAGTCAGATGGCCTAGAAACAAATTCACCGGGTTCAAGTTTCCACCGTATTATATAGAATAATAGCACAGTTATACTTTCTCCATCTGCTGAATATTGGGACCTAGTTATGATCTACAATTTGAGCTGCCATCACCATCTTCATGCCACCTAAAAGTGATGATTCAAAGAATGTATGATGAATTGATTGAGTTACCTATGTGATCAAACACTATCCCAGGGGGAGCATGTTTAAACAACCGAACTCCTCCTTCACGAGTCATGGGTTCATCATCCAGGATGGGAATAGGATCTTCTCCCACTATTTCTATGGTCTTCTCTACAATGTCGTCCAGTAGCTTCTGAGCCTGTCACATGGTTCATCATGGATAATGAAAGAAACTACAAAAATAACAAACTACAGAAAAAAAAATCTACATGAAAACCACAAAAGGAATATGCACACTTGTAGATATCTGAGCTACTTTGCACTTCAATAACTTGTAGATCTGGGCATGCACCATTATCTTAACCACAACGCACATGGTTTCCATTTCGACGAGTTTCAAAAACTAACTCCTGATTGTATTGCACTAATTGCACATCAAAATTTCCATTCGTCCTCAGACATCTGATTCTTCCCGTTTGTATGCATCATGCACACAGTTACTTTCGCAAGGCCTTCTGTGACTACTAAACTTCTTCAAGGTATGCTCCTTCAAATCCACATTCTATACCCGTAGCCCAAAAGTAGAACATAACTCTTCATTGGAAAACTCGGACCATCTTCACTAACCCTCTTTAATTTTATCCCCAGCTGAGTATAATTTTCAAAAAGGAGGCCCAATTTCTAGGATGGTTTAATGAACCTGATTGAAAACTGATAGAGCTCCAAAAGAATCAACACATTTCCAATACAAACTCTAACCCCCAATTTGACACAGAATGCACTGCAGAGATCTTAAGGGCTCACAAAGGAAGCCCTAGGGACACCCAGGAAGACCGAACTACTTCTGTATTAGACAACATTTATATCCCCGGAACGTTGGGTGACGATCATAATACGCTGTAGTCGGGGACAGACAGCCCGTCCTTTTTCTTAGGGCACCTCCCACGTGGCCCCAAATCACTGTCTTTTAAAGGGGAAACAAAACTCACAATTTGCTAAATGAAAAGAGTAAAAATTATTGCAGAAATGCACAGGCATCTCGTTTCCCACAGCTGTAGTAAGAAGAAATATAACTCCATGTGAGCAAGATAGAGGATAACCTTGATCTGGTAATGCTTGAGACGTTGAGGGTTGTGGTTGGTAACTTCACCGTCTTCGTCGTTTTGTGTCGCACGACCAAGCGATTTCTTTGTTGAACCGTTGGAAGCAGATGCAGTGGCGGAAGCAACAGAATTGATCGCGGCTCTCCAATCGGCGTCTCCGTCTTCCTCCCCACTGCTGCTGCTGCCACCTGCATTGCTCCGACCACCACCGCCAACCATTTCGGGGCTGACTGATAGTTCGGTGCCAACAAATAAACAGATTTTCGGCTTGGGGACGGGATACCCCTTCAGACCATTTGAGATTTTTCCAAAGGCGAAAGCCTGAGTAGTAATTTTTGTAATTAACTAAGTTATTAATAAAATTCGTAAACCGATTAACTGGCCGGTCCTTCGAGTTTCAAGTACCGCGGGAGGCCAAACCAGAATGGCTTACCCTAGGATTCAGTTTTGCTTTCGTACATATCTTATGCACATATAAATATAGGGTAAAATGAACGGACCTTCCCTCAGTTTTTGAAACATACACTCATCTCACTTATTTTTGAAACTATTATACTATTTTTCTACAAACACTATTAGTTTTGATGAATGAAATATTAAAATTCCCTCATTAGTCTTTTTATCACTATTTTTTGTATATACTTGGACTATTTATGTGTGTGTATATAATATATTGTATAACAATATTTATATATGATCTATGTATATTTTATATGATAAAAGCACAAATACATTTTAGCCTATCTCATAAAATAATAATTATGATTTGTAATTTAATTTATTCTCCTTCACTAATTTTTTAATTCTTTTTTCTCATTCGAGCCTTACACATCTTGAATTTTAGCAACTATTATTTAATTTTTAAATTTTTGGTAATGAATATCATTATCTTTTCGTCCTATAAATATATTTTGTTTGATAGAAAGCACATATATATTTTAACCTATTATATCAAAAAATAATTCTCATAAATTTGTTAAAAAAAGTTAGAGTAAAATGTTTATTTCGTCCCTAAACTATATCCAAAACTTTTAAAATGTCCCTAAACTATTAATTTCATTTACTTATTCTCTAAACTATTAATTCAAATTTTATTTAGTTTAATTACTAGCATCCGTTTAAGATCCGTTAGGAGAGAGATTTAACTGCTATTGTAATTCGTTAGAAGGGGTTTCGGTGTAATTGATTTAGTATCCAAACTAAACCCCTATTTTGGCAACTGTTCATGCCGAAGAGGGTTTTGTAGTTGGTTGTGCCGAATGGATTGGTTGTTGCACTAAACAAATTAGGAATTACTTGTCAAAATTGTCTTTAAACCACTTGACAAAAAAAATATGCACAATGTCAACGCATACATTACAAACAAGTCATTCCAAACGAAAAAAATCAACGTCTTTTTGAATAAACAACTATGCACAATATTTAAATTTTTTAAATAAATATAGTTTATTTGATGGTGGAATGAAAAATAGGAGAAAAACTATTGTTTGTGTATTACACTGGGAATCAGAAGCATTTACACAGTTCAATAAAAACTTACACTTTAGAACAAGTTTATCAGATCTCAACGCCCAAACTATCGTCAAATCATTCAATCTTTTTTATCAGAACGGATCAATAGGATTGACCACAATTGGAATTGAAGGGGGGGGGGGGAGAGAGAGAGAGAGAGAGAGAGAGAGAATATTTTTTGGCAACAACAATTGCAAAAACATGGGGTTTAGCTTGTATACTAAATAAATTGCACTGAAACCCCTTCTAACATATTAAAATAGTAAATAAATCCTCCTCTAAACGGATTTTAAACAGATATTAGTAATTTGACTAAATAAAGTCCGAATTGATAATTTAGGGACTAAGTAAATGTAATTGATAGTTTAGGGACATTTAAAAAATTTTACGCATAGTTTAGGGACGAAGTAAATATTTTACTCAAAAAAGTTAATGTAACTTAATTTTAACATAATATTTTTTTGTTTATTAGAACTTTAAATTTAACTTTAGTTAATTTTATATAATTTTATTTGTGTATTATATTTTGGTAATTGGAATAAATATTTTTGACTTTATTTATTTGATTAATTCTATTTTTTACATGTATTTTATCAACGGAAAGTATATATACATTATTAATCCATCGTACTCGATTTTTTTACATTGTAAACATGGACCGGAGACTAAAGCTTTCTACATGTATTTTAAAAGATATTTTTTCGCTGTCTTAATTATATTTAGCATCATCTTATCAGAATTTTTTCAATTTTGATCCATATTTTTATGATTTTTTGATCCTCTCGTTGCGACGATTAAAAAAACACAAGAAATTTAACAAAAAATTGTGAAACAAAATATAATATCCACACATTTTATTCCTACGCCTACGGACACTTCCTGTAGTAGAAGATGATATGACCATAAATGAATAAAAATAATTTACATTGATAAATAAAAATAATGGCATTTGCCCCGTAATGACACATTTTGTTCCTAACCTTAAGGACACTTCCCGTACTAGATGACATGTCCATAACTAGAAGAAAAATTATATCAATAAGTAAAGAAATAATTAACTAATATATTTCTTACAAAATAACTAAAATAAAAGTAATTACATAAAGTGAGAAGAAAAATAAAAATTGTGTGCCTTGGAGAGATTTTTTTTCATTTTTAGAGCCATGATCGGTTTTGAGGCATTTTATAAAACTAATATGGTGACCTCATAAAAAACTAATCAATTTCTAACGGAAATTCACGGCAGTGAGAAATGGTGTAATAGTTTCAAAAGTAAGGGAGATGAGTGTATTTTTCAAAACTTCAAGAGAGGCCCTTGCAATTGAAAGAAATCTCAGGGGAGGTCAGTGCATTTTATCCATAAATATATAATGTACAAATTTGATTAAATGAGAACCAAACCAAACCTAACTAAATAGGACCCGCTAATTTTTCCTCTCTGAAAATTTTCAGCCCAAACCAAAATAACTCTTGATTTTCCCCTAAAATTACTGGTCCTTAGATCTTGTTTCCCCAATACCATCTATTGATTCAGAGACAAAGAAAAATGTGAGTACGTGTGAAAAATTAGGTGTTTAAACACCTACTGATTTGGAACATAATTTAATAGTTGTTGAAAGTAAGTTTAATAGTTGTTTGATAGACTCAATTGGTAAACAATTTTTATCTCATATTGATCGCTGATATATGTTCCTCCCACTTCTGCTAAACTTATTTTACATTGAAAATACAAATTGAATTCTATTTCAGTTGCAGGTAATCACACTTATAATAATTTCACCCAAATTTTGTGGCCTTGATGTGATATTCCCAATTGTTATTATTATTCTGCTTTACCCATAAATAGAACAAAGTAAAAGAAATATACAAATCAAAGAGATTTGGGAGGAATTTCCAACAAAAACTAAAATAGGGAATAGTTAATGTAAAACATAGTTACTTCCCATCGAAACGTGCACTGCAAATTCGAAAAGGCGAGAACTCGCATGCCCTCCTTACTCAAACTCCAAATTTTACTGTATGTTATTTGAAAGCGTGTATCGTTGTGTTTCACCTACTAGCATCCATCGAAGAAATAATAATAATAGAGAGCAAAATATTTCCACCTCTTGTTTCTGTGACTTAACTAGGCCATCAACTTACTCATTTAGTTTTTATGGCTCCATGCCCATCGATTGCCACTTCCGGTTGGTCACAAAGGTTGTACAATTGTGGCTTCAGCCCGTGTAAGTTTCGTGGATATTTAGAGGGATGGCAACATTAGAAAACCCTTGCAAATTCTTGTTTTTTAGTCACCTCATGTTTTCAATCTGAATAAAGAAATATCAATTTTTGTGTGTGAATACTTGTTCTTAGTCAATTCATATATTCTAATTGCATAAAAATGTGGCCATCTTGTATGCGTGAATTCCTGTTATTAACGATAACTTTTTGAGGAAACTTCTTATGTACTACTAACAATTAACCCAACTGGTAGAAAGAGGGAACGTGTTTCCTAATTTTGGGAACACGTCTTTTCTATTCTTAGAAGTTGATTACAATACTTAATTCACAATAATTTCACTTGTTAAGTTGCATTTTGTGTTATTTGTTATATGCTTGTTTGTAGAAGCATGAAAATGCAAGATCAACCATCTGAATTTAATGTGAATGACAATGAAACTTTGTTGGGAAGGGTTTGTGAGAGTCTGTCCACGGAGGAAGATCAAACTTTGGAGGAAGTAAACGAATCTTGAGTTGGAATGTTCTTCAATTTAAAAAATAAAAGCATATAAATCTTACTCTAATTATGCTCGAGGGCAAGATTTTGTTGTGATTAAAAGAACCTCAAAGAAGCACGGCGATGGACAGAAGACAATTATAACTTACAGTTATGAGATATCTCAAGTTCAATCGGACTATTCCACCACATGCAACGAGGACATTTGAATTGAATGGCTCAATCAGAACAAGAATCAACAAGACTATTAGTTCATATACAATCAAGGCAATGGGTTCTTATAATTTAACGCGACTAGAAAAAGATGCAATAAATTATCTTGATAAAGTGAGACAATTAGAATGCACAAGTATTTCATTAAAATAAAAGCATATAGCGAGAATTTTTTTTAATGCCATGGATCTAGATGAAGACCATCGGTATTGTAGGAACAGTCTCACATCTTGTAATTTAATTATTTAATTAATTGAATTGTTGAGGATTTAGGGATACAAATGTAATTTTTGGAAAGTTATTGATCAAACTTGACTCGAAAATTAAGTGTAATTGTCACATATATAACCAGCATATTACCCGTGCCTACGACACTACCAATAACATTAAATTAATGTTAGAATTCTAATCCAGTGATTATCAAGCTATTGTCATGTTGCATTGTGTAAATTTTTCTATAGTGAACTTTAGCTATTAGATCAAAATAATATCAGTTGTTTGTGAAAATATGTTTGCAATGCCCCACGCCATTATTTATTATACTTTTTGTTGAAAGCATGTATGTATTGTATATTAGAAAGTAAATATTCGTAGAAATTAATTAGTTAGAAAAATAGAGAGGGAGAGGGAGAGGGAGAGGGAGAGAGGGGGAGAGAGAGAAATTATGGGCGTTAATATTATTTCTTATTACTTTTTTTAAAGTTAATAAACGCTAGGTAAGATTGTTGTATACTATTTTTTGTAGTCAACTTCAACCATTAGATGAAAACAATTTCAACCATTCTTGTGAAAATATCTTTTCAGGGTCCACACTGTCGTAATTTGTAATATAGATATTTAATCAGCTTTATGACTCTCAATAGGTTTTTCTAGCAAATACTAAACATACAAAAAACGCTAGAGAGCCCCCAAACTTTTTGCATTCTCTAATAACGCAACGAGAAAGCATCATACCGGGTATCAAAAGCATAGATCGGTCAGTGTTGGAGTGTTCGTGGCCAAATCAGACGAATTGTAGCATGCTATGGTTGAGGAGATCATTGCATTCGAGATAAGATTTTTGTTAAACTTAGGTTTAAGAGTGTTTAATATGTTTAGTACCATATTTTGATGTTTTTTAAAGTATCATCTGAACCGGTTGATAAAAAAATTCAAAATCAAAACCAATCGACTAAATTAATATTTTGATTGATCGAGGTATGGTTTGACCAATTGAGGTGTGAATGGACCGGTCAAGATGTGTTTCAAAATATTTTAGTAGGTAAATCAACTAGTCAAAATATTTGGTCAAGCAGTTGAGACTTAAACTCAACCAATCGATGTGCGCTTTCAATTGGTCGACCTATTTATACTCTTTCTTTTTTTCTGAAAAGGATATAAATAGGTAACCTCAACTGATCGAAGAGACTATTTTCCTAAAACATTGACTACTGAGTGGATACTTCAGAACGAGCATTGTGAAATGATTCTGAGCTAATAACATTACATGTGCATGGTCACGTTGAGGGGTTTAGGATCTATGTGCGTAGGCATGTGTCGTGGTTGAGATTTCCTCATACTAGTTCCCATGGTCTTCGTGGATAGCCGTCGGTGAAAATCTATAAAATAAATATTGGTCCACATAGTCTCCATAGATAACCATTGGTGAAAGTCCATAAAAGAGATATCGGTCTCCATAGTTCTCATGGGCAGCCATCAGTGAAAGTTTGTAAGAGAGATATTGGTCTCAGTGAAAGATCAAAAAAACAAGACTAGAATAAGGTGTAAATGTCTGTATAGGATGCATTTGGATGCCAATTGGCAAATCTCATGAGTTGCATATGACTTTCACTTGTGTAAAGTAGTATTTATACATTTACAAAATGTATACTTTTCTACAAATTGAAAACTTATGGCTTTTGATACAAGATATCTTAAACTTCTATAAACTATGGTTTAACTTGCATCATGTACAAGCTTCGACTTATGTTGTTGTGTTTAACCTTTTTACATGTAATGAAAATGATCCTAGCAAATAGAGTCCTGGAGTTGGATGAGTAGTGTTAGGTTTTATTGTTGAACTTTTGTTAGATATTGGTTTTGGTTTGGGCATTGTGGGCTCGTTGTAGTTGAATAATTATTTTATTCGGTACTACTGTGTAGTAATTGTTAGCATCAGTACTTGAGTCATTTTACTTTTGTCATGGCTGTTGTAGTGTGCACCGGGTGCACAGGTGGGTTGATAGAGTGCAGACTTTAGGTAGTTGACCTAACCACATGATAGCCAGCACCAATTTTATTGTACTCTATTTTGTTGACAAATCCATCCTCAAATATTATAAACTAATTTAAGCGCTAGTTGATTCTTATTAAGCTTTCGATTATATTTTGATGCATTTGAGTAGTTGCATGTTTCTAGCATTTGACATATTCATGTTCCATTGTTGCATATATGACACCACCTTGTGTTGTGCTGAATTGTTCAATGCATAGCTTCCAACCACTTTACATATTGTTGTGCAAGTTGGGGATGTGAATTTTTGTTTCAAATAGAGCGAACTTCATTGTGAGGGAAAACGGTGAGTATTGGAATCAATGCTCAATTTGGTTGATCCTACTTATATGCATGCTTACGCCTTATTGTTCAATTTTGTTCATGGATTGGCTATTGGTGAGATGCACATTGGCTTAATGTTTTGAAATGTAACTATGCTCTTACATATTCGGAAATCAAGCCTCATTTTGTTTGTTTCGTTTTAAGTATCTTGAGTTAATAGAGACTAACAACATTCAAGTTTGGGGAAAGAGGGGGGGGGGGGGGGGGGGGTGTTGAGCACACTATATTGCATAATTATGTGGCTCAATGTATCCAATTTGGCATATGTGCGAGAGTAAATTTATTTTTCTATTTGATATTGTACATGTGGTTGTATTCGTCCCGTTTTAGGTTTTCGAGCACTAAGTGTACATCCAAATGCATCGTTATAACTCAAAGGCTTGGAACCATGTGCGACATTGATAAAGATCTAAAAGGAAAGCTCGTGAATGATAGAGCGGAAGCTGTGTTGAGAAAATGAATAAGGCATGAAAAATAAGACAGAACCTTTCTCTACCAATGGAGGATGAATTCCTGTCTGTAGAGCATGAGTAAAAAGGCTCAAAATAATATTGCCTACCGATAGAAGTGAAGACCTATCGGTAGGGACACTGTCTACCTATGTACAAAGCGTTTAACGATAGAAGCTAATGAATAAAGCAAACCAGGAAGAACTAGCTCTATCGGTAGAAGAATCAGACCTATCAGTAGACGAAGAAATCCAAATCAAGACAATCCACTTCTTTACATATAGAGAATTCTTACCTATTAGTAGAGCCCATTTTAAAGTGGAAGAAACCTACCTCTCTACCGGTAGAGAATCAATCTCCTACCAATAGAGAGTGTCGGACGCACAATAAATACAAATTTTGGCATTTAGCATGTTATCACCTTTTGGGACATTTCTTCCCACAACTTTTGTTTTGCAAAAGGATGTAATGGAGTTCTTTGAGCATTGTTTTGGTCCCTCTTTAACCTATATTTGCATGTATATGGGAGAAACAAATTGATCTCGAAACTTAAACATATTTTTACTTTCATTTTAGTTTTGGGAGTTGAGAGCTTAGTTCTCTAGAGTTCTCTTCTTCCTCATTTTCTCGAGTTTTTCTCTTCAAGATTGTAAGATATTTTGCATTCAAGGAGTAAGTAATCTAATTCCTATTTCTATTTCTTTAGTTGGTTTGTTCTATTTCCTTATTTTTTCGACAAGTCGTCGAAATTTTGGCTATTAACCTCGTGTGTTGTTCTTCTATAGATTTTTATATATTATTGGTAAGTTCATTTTTCCTTCTTCCATATCTAGACTTAGCTTTCTTATTCCCTTCACATTCATTGTATCTTTTGCAAGGATAATTAGCTAAACCATCATTCGGCTAAGTCCAAGGATGAGAATCACCTAAAAGCCAATATAGTCAATATCTTCTAAGTATTTTCCAAACTTGTTACTAGATTTATATAAGTTATTCTTTTAGAAACAAAAAGAAAGTGTTAAATTTTTGCTTAGTTATTGCCATATATTTAGTATATCTAGTATTTAAGTCCATCGTCTTTTGAACTAAAAATACTAATTTTTATTGAAATATTTTCCAATCTAGAATACTTGGCCGAGTTATAAAAATGAGATATTATCTAATAAAGGTTTAGGGTGAATCTATTCCGAAGACTAAATCTATGTTGTAATATTAATTCTTATTCTCTCACATAGTTACTAATTATCAAAACAACAAACTTTGACGTCCGAAACGTCAAAAAATAATTTGCAAAGCCTTTTAAACCTAACTCTTTTTTTCCGTGGATCGATACTCTAGACTCTCCACTATACCACATTTTTATATTTGAGGAAAGTCTAGTTTCAAATTATTAAACCTCTACTTGGCTGGCGTTGTAGCGACGGACTTTTGCCGACTGATCATTACCCATGTATGCGAAACATTGTTGCCTCGAATTCCTTGCATGTGGTATCCTCCAACAACTAATTAACTAACTGCCTTAGAAGTCAAAAGGACACTGCTTCATCATCCCGTGCTTTTTAATCGTGTGTGCGCACTTCTATTGAGCAGTGCTACATGTTTTTCTCTCATTGGTAGATAAATTGGAGAGTAAATCGATCCAAAAAATACTCTCGTATAGTAACTATGAGTTTGAAAACTTCAAAATTTTAAAGGGATAATTTTGTCAAAGTAATTTTATAAGTTGAGAGAGTGGTTAACATTTACCTATGGATCTTAATTTAATTCACATGTTTTAATAGGAAAATTTCATTTATATACAATGAAATATTACACTATCCGGGGACTACACTGATAATTGAAGAAATAGTTGCGGAGAAAAATAAATTCATGGTTTCGTGAGTAAGATTGTACTTAACTCAAAAAATACCAAAGTTTTCCAACAGAAACAAATGGATAAATTTGACAAACACCTCCTATAAAATCACACGGCATATAATTCTGAGCAATTATAATTTGTATCTCTCGTTATGCTACACGACCAAAACATATAACAAAAATCTCACACTTAAAGGTAAGTTTAACTTAATTTTATTATTGTATTATTTATTTTTATTTAACTTTTCTTTTATTAATTTTGAATTAATTTTTTGTGAATTATTTATTTGTTCTCAATGCAAAATAATTTCCTCAAACTTAAAAGTTTGTCAAAATTTATAAACGAGAGATGCCGGGTTTAGCCTGATTTGATTATTTAATTTTTTTGGTTCTTACGTTACATATTTTTGTTATTTTTTTTTTGGATTATTAGTTCGTCTTACCGATAGGTCTCAGAAAAATTTATAAATAATGAACTAAATTTTAAAAAAAATAATACACAAATAGAATTTTTTTTGTGCTTATTCATCATTTTAAGTGATTTTTTAATTTTTGAACATAATTTTATATTTTTTACATTCGTCTCAGACAGATTAATAATTCACAAAAATTTAAAACTAAAATAACAAATGCAAACAAAATTTAAGTAAAAATAAAACTTACTTATTAAGCAAGTTAATCCAAATTGAACCAGAAACTTTCCAAGTAAAACAAATAAAGAAATTAATAAACTTAATTATTGATAAAAGAGTCCTAATACGGGTGTCCAATTTGGTTAATCAGAATCAAGAGGCGCAATTGCACCTACGGTTGTCGGGAGGCGGTGTGTGCGTGAGAGCATAAAATTCGACCAAATGCAGTAGAGAAGCAATCGTCGGAGGACGGATTTTGACACACCACACAGTGTCTGACTGATTCTACTCATTCGATTTGCAGAATTCTCCAAAACCCTAAGTTGAAATCGAAATCCTCAACGCAAGATGGGGAAGAAACAGCACAGCAAAGATAGAATGTTCATTACAAAGACGGAGTGGGCCACCGAGTGGGGTGGCGCCAAATCCAAGGAACTCGGCACGCCTTTCAAACGCCTTCCCTTCTATTGCTGCGCGTAACTTCTCTCTTTTCTCTCTGCATATGCATATGATACATCTATGATTCGTTGCTAACGTATGTATGTATGTGTTTAAATTCGTTTATGATTTGAACAATTTGTGTCTGTTTGAATTGAATGCAGCCTCACATTTACACCGTTCGAGGTCCCCGTTTGTACCGAGGATGGGAGCGTCTTCGAACTAATGTTGGTCACCCTGCTATTCAATACTTCCAATCCCTCATTACTTGTATTTCTATTTTATTAACATCTGTTTTGAGTAAATTATTTGCTGTTTAATTAGAGTTCTGATTACTGTCCTGTTTGGGATTGGGATTTGTGTGCAGGAGCATAATCCCATATATCATCAAGTATGGTAAACATCCAGTTACAGGAGCTCCGCTCAAGCAAGAGGATCTCATCACCCTCAATTTTCACAAGAATTCTGAAGGTGAGATTTTGTTCCTGTACCAGTTGGGAGCTAGGTTGAGTTTTTTGACTGCTGAATATGAAGACCATAGCTACAGCCGAATGGAATTACTGCAAAAGGTGAAAGGCATCACAAGTTTAGGAATTAAGTGTTGACGGCAACAAAATAGCCACTACCACAACATCAACCCCAAATTTGGAGCTTGAGGCTTTTAGTGTTAAATATTACAACACAGGACAACGAAAGGATTGACTCATGTAATATCTTTTTCCTTAAACGTGGATTGGTTGTTCTCTGAGGAAGAATGCCAAGAACCGTGCCTTACATTTGTAGCAGTAAAAGTTGACAGATGGAATCATGCTGTTATGAGGTATGACTTGTGATGCAGTCTGTTGTGCATTTTTCTTGAACGGCAAAGAAAAAGTTTCATTGGTAATGTGAAGGAGTAACAACGCAAGGTAACGGTAGATGGATGACAAGCAATAGGGCATCCGACAAAGCCGACAATCATTTGCCAATTAGACATCCAAAGAGCTCAAAGTTGGCAAGGACCAACCAAGGGCAAAAAAGACTTCCGGAACAAAGACAATGACAGAAGGCCTAAACCTAATAGCTACAACTACCAAAATCGAAACTACAACCAGAAGAGAAAGATCATACTATCCTAACCAATACAATCCAGTCCAAAACAAGACAAGAACCACAATCAGAGCCTAGGATAGCTCTACATCAGATCATCATCAGCATCCTTTGAAGATAAATGTATGCCGCCATCCTCTTCCAAATGGGTTGATTCGGAATGCTGCTTCACCTTCCTTCCATGTATAGGACTACAAGCATTTGCTCTGATCAGCTTCAACATAGCTCTTCCAATAATCACTTTGTGGTAACCAACAAATGTATCCATATCATGTCCAAATCCTTTATGAGAGCTCCCTCATACTCTGCATATTCCATCATCTGATAGTATTGTGGTAACCTCAATGACATGGACTACCTCCTCAGCCATATGAAATGAATCCAAGTTCAAGTAAATACATGACTAGCACTGAGACCAGATGGCAGCACTCCACCATACCAGACATGCATCGAACACCATTCTATAAACACATTCTAGACTAGCATAACGCCCCCAGGAAAGACTCCTCCCCTTTCCTCAAACCTAACTATGATACATATAAACCCCCAAATCACCCCCTCCTATGGACAGAAGCTAGACCACCATAATAACCAAGATAGATTCCCCAACTATATATCAAACCGAGCCCCCTAATACAGATGAATACCTGCACCACACACAGAAGAAGCAAGCACCCACAGATGTACCAAATACAGTCCAAACATGACTCCCTATTACACTGGACTGGGACACATGCCATTGAAACAGACACAAGACAGTTGTAATAGAGACACCCAAGAACCAGCACCCCAATGAACTGTCCATTCCCAACCCATCCCAGACACCCTAGCCACCTTGGCCAAACCATAAGAGCATGCATAACATAACTTTTATACAGTAAGCCTTCTAACCCCATCAAGGTTCCATTGGAAATCCTCTCTAGTCACCCCATTCATGGTGAACTTCCCTTTTATCCTAATGGCTAATCTTGTTAATATCATGTCAAAAACCTTCTCATAGTCAACTGATACATTGTTGAATACCAAATCGTTTCTTGCAAGCCATAAGGACCACATGACAACATAGTTGGCAGCTTTCCAGATGTATTTTTGAGATTGTTTAGGCTGCTGGTAAACCATAGGTCAGCCAGGACTCTCACATTGGAAGGGCAGACCCAAGATCCGCCATTTAATTATGGCTGACCATACTTTCCACAAGACTTGACAGAGCAACAGTAGATGGTTTGTAGTTTCTGTTGCAGAGTTACACATAGGGCATGCTCCTTGGGTTTCAGGAATGATGCCCCTTTTGAAGAGCTCAGATTTAGTAGCTATTCTTTCTTGAATAGCTTGCCACACAAACACTTCAATCTTGGGTGAACTTAATCCCTTCCAAACTGCCAGAAGTTGTATGTCCTCAGTGAATTTGTGCTTCTCCCATGTTTGGTATGTTGGTCTCACACTGAAATTGTTATCTTTGTTCCATTTCCGAATTGGTTGGTCTTCCTTTGAGTTTGATAGTACTTCCATATCCAATCTCTGTTTCTGTTGGGCCACCATATCTCTTTCACAAGAAAAGAGAGACTTCTTCCAAATTTCAACTCCCGTCGTTGATTGGAACCTACCCTGGCCACTTCACAGACCTAGGCAAGTTTTTGAGTTGAGGCTTGATATAATCTTGGGTACGCTTCTTTTAATGATTCCTTGCCTAGCCTTACCTCATCCCAAAACCTTGTTTTCTGGCTTGAATTTACTTTTATAGCAAGGCCTTCATTGATTATACTAGCTGTACTAGAATTCTGCATACCTATGGAACATATGTCCTGCCATAAACCAGATACCATTCCACCTCGTGGTAGTTTAGGAAGCCATTCATCTTCCCCCAGCCTATATTTTCTGGAAGTTACTTTGACCCATAGGGCTGTTTTCTCCTTGTTGAATCTCCATCACCATTTAGCTAGTAGGGTTTAGTTATATTCCACCAACTTCTTGATTCCAAGGCCCCCATACCTTTTGTCTCTTGATAAAATATCCCACCTTACCATATGAACTGTCTTCCTCTCAGCACTATTCCATAAGAATCTCCTCTGTATATTGTCTCGTGGTGGAATTATGATGTATCATTTTCTGTAGGAAAAACAGGGTGTGTTTCATAAGGAGAAAGCACAATGAAAGAGGACAGACCTCATGAAGGACGAGCATTGATATACTTTTTATAGGAAAAGGAAAGGTGATATAAGGAAAAGAAAAATGTAGGATAAAGAGGGGCGGATAGTGGGTTGTGTACTTGTGGTTTGAGAGGAAGAGAGAAATGTGGGGTGTCTTTTGTTTTGCGGTGGGTTGTGTTGGGGGGGGGGGGGGTTGTGGGGCGGCTGACCCCCCCCCCCCCCCCCCCCCCCCCCCCCGCGGGGCGGCTGAGAACTTTGGAATTATAGTTTGTGTTATGGTTGGTACCCTTTGGTAGTGATATTGATGTCGTGAAAGTTGTAAAGAATGACGTGTAGAGAAGATATTTTAACTAGCATATAGTTCCTAATAATTGCTTATTTGGTATTGACAGTAATATTGCTACAGTAAGTTAAATGAAAGATGATAAATTGGAGTGTTATCAACTTTTTTACCTTATGTTCTGATTTTTGTGGTCTTCTGTTTTAGAGCCATAGGACACCTGGTGTTATTTGACGGCAGAATTAATTGCACGGCATTTGTCTTTATTTTTCTGCAGGTGAGTATCATTGCCCAGTACTGAACAAAGTTTTCACTGAATTTACGCACATAGTTGCTGTAAAGACTACAGGAAATGTGTTCTGCTATGAGGTTTGATTCTTAATTAACCACATGTTAGCATGCGTTTGACTTCTGTGTGTGATTTCTGGGCATGCTCGATGCCTCATCCGTTTGATTTTGTTTAGGCAATCAAAGAATTAAACATTAAAACCAAGAACTGGAAGGAGCTTCTTACTGACGAACCATTTACTAGAGGAGATCTAATAACAATTCAGGTAATTGGAAACTCTGCGTTGCGGTCTCATATTTTGTCATGTTGTGATTCTGTACTCAAACCATTTTCAGCAAGATTTGATGACATTGTTTTTGACATGCTCTGCAGAATCCCAATGCAATTGAAATCAAGGTACTCGTGGATTTCGATCATGTTAAGAATAGTTTGAAACTCGACGATGAGGGTGAGTTATAGTTGGAATCTTTGTGGATTCAGCTATAAAAATCTTCTTTTGGTTCTTGTTCTTAATTATTTTATATTTTCTCATAACCATGACTTTCTTTGGTTTCTCTCTACCAGAGCTAGAGAAAATGAGCTCAGATCCGACCTACAACATAAACATTAGTGGGGATATCAAACAAATGCTGAAGGAACTCGGAACAGAGAAAGGAAAAGAAATCGCATTGCATGGGGGAGGTGGAAACAAGGCACAAAATGAAAGAGCTGCCGCTCTTGCTGCCATATTAGCAGCAAGATCACGCATCAAAGAGGATTCTAATGGAGAGGCTATACCTAAACAGTCTTACAGTGTTGTAGATGCCGCTTCTGCTTCAGTACATGGAAGAAGTGCCGCAGCTGCAAAATCCGCATCAAGTGACAAAACTGCTGCTCGTATTGCTATGCACATGGCTGGTGAGAGGACCCCAGTGAATGCAAAAATGGTTGGTTTTCTGAGCTAGAAGTCTCTCGTATGCTGAAGTACATGTCCAATAGCATGTTTTTAGGGTTTCTATCTTAAGATCGCTTGATATTAATATCTGCCCCTCCATGACAATGAACACCAAAGTGAAACAGTTAATTTCGATTGATCTGACACATATCATGTCAGCGGACAGAACATGGAGAATTATTTGCTACAAGTTTTGGTCATTAGTAGATAAAATATTTTCTTGAAACATGTGAGGGAAAATGGTTTAGAAGCTAGTCAGCCTGAATCCCATTAAATTCTCATATTACAAATGATTAAGAAAAACATTTGTATTTTCACATTGATCACTCTTAGGGGATTGGGATTGATAATGAAAGGGGATTCATACTGGAGTTTGTTGTTTGATTGGAGGTAGTGATTGTGTAGAATTTTTGTAGCCATGTTCTTTTTGGTTGAAGAGTGAGGGGATTAATGTGATAATGTGTGGATGAGAGGGGGGGTTGGATTGGACTATAAAAGACAGCCCTCCATGGATTTGCCATTCCCCCCATTTTGGGGAATTTGTAGGCCCGGGGACTTTTAGTCCAACCATTAAAAAATGCAACCAAACACCGGACTAATGGGCCCACGGGATTCATAGTCCAATCCCCCTCTACAACGGGCATCAAACATGGCCTTAGAAGTTGTAGTTTTCCTTTACCTTTTCATGCAAAAAAGAGCTGAAAAGTATTTCGGAATATGTTGGAGTTTGAAAGTTTGAAGGAATCCATGAATCCTCAATCGTGAATCAAATAGGGGACCATAGTGGGGATCATTAGGTTCATGACCCATATTGATTTTCTCGTAGGCTCAAATCAATTTTGGCACAAATCATGTATTAAACTGCAAATCAATTTGTAAGCTGTGAGATTCTAACAGCTATATATTTTGGTATTATGTTACTTACAAGTACAACTAACTGGTTTCAACTAGTTCCTAGCTTTGTCTTTGTATAATTCAACTTAAAATTAGCATACAACAAACTCGAATCGTAGAGGCGGACATGTTTGAGCCTAGTAGGGTGAATAGGTCAAACTCCAGAACAAATTTCCAATTAAAACTGTATCACGAGGATTTTGTAATCTATTAATGAATCCAAGTTGTTATTAATCATAGGCCATAAACACAATAGCGGTATTTGTCTTGAAGACACGAGGTGATTTGTGAAAAAATGCTAGAGAACAATTATCCTCTTGGATGAAAAACCATGGGCATTCCTGCTAGTTAATAATCTTCAATACCAACTCATGAACTGTTCACAACCCTGGATGTGTTAGCCTTCAGCCCAACATTTGGTCTACTGCATACACCGAACGTGTAGGGGTACGTCCCCTTTGTGGTGCTTTTTTTTTCCTCCTGAGAAACCTTTGCCTGTCGAATAACAAAAATGATAGAAATCAAAATTAAAATTGGAATGTCTATTAAATTATGGAGAAGGTTTTGTTTAACTTCCGTTAGCAGAATTTACCCTCATGGGGACATTGGTTTGATAAAGTAAAACATGCCATGGTTGGTTTTAACATCACTTGTGAACCATGACTTTTCTAGGTAAAGAGCCGTTACACCACTGGTGCTGCTTCTCGATCCTTTACTTCAACCTCGTATGATCCTGTTACAAAGAATGACTTTGAATATGTTATGGCTGAGAAAAATCCCAAGAAGAAGGGGTATATTCAGCTGCATACCACACACGGTGATTTGAACATCGAGCTGCACTGTGATATAACTCCCAGGGCATGTGAGAATTTCATCACTCTTTGTGAACGAGGCTATTACAATGGAGTGGCTTTCCATAGAAACATAAGGTACCATGCTTTGCAATACTTGCTTTCAAATACGATCAAAATTTTTCTTGGTGTATTGTATTGTGAATTTGATATCCACTTTCATTTAGGAATTTTATGATTCAAGGTGGTGATCCTACGGGCACTGGGAAAGGAGGTGAATCCATATGGGCAAAACCTTTCAAAGATGAAGTCGACTCAAGGTTGCTTCATTCGGGAAGGGGCGTTGTTAGCATGGCTAATAGTGGGCCCCACACAAATGGTTCACAGTTTTTTATTTTGTACAAGTCTGCAAATCATTTAAACTTCAAGCATACAGTTTTTGGTGGAGTCGTTGGTGGTTTGATGACCCTTTCAGCAATGGAAAAGGTTCCTGTTGATGACAATGATGGGCCTCTGGTGAGTCATAATCCTTACTTTCTTCTTTTAAAACCACTCTCCCTGAATTTGCAATATATGTTCAGCTCTGCTCCCCCCAAAAGAATGTCTATTTCATTATTGATGGAAAATCTGACTTTTAACATATCTGGACTTACATGCACTGACACAACGTAACGGGCAGAATGCCAAACTTTGAAATACCTTAAGCACAATGTTCAACTTTTTTTGAAAGGGTCATTATTTGAGGGTGGACACTTAACATTGAAAAGTCCATAATGACCAGTGCCCTGGATTATTGGAACCAGTTAGAGGTAAACTGTCTTTTGCCAAGGCCTTACGAAATTAGTTTGTCTTTTTTCTTCAGTATCTTCTAGTTATCTTCCTGATTATGGGTAATTTGTTGAAGATTTGAGTAAAATTGGTCGACAGTTCAGAACTTCAGATTAAGAGTTCAGACACCTTAGTCTTCAACCCTGTGTACAATTTGGGTACTATGGAAGTACAGTAACTGTGCTACATGGTTTTTTTTTTTTTTTGGGGGGGGGGGGGGGTATTTTTTTTTTTTTTTGGGGGGGGGGTGTTTATTATTGGAGGGATCATCATGTTGTGATATAAGATCAATATGCCGTTATACATAGATTATCAGTTGTTTCACCTAAAAAAAAGTAATCATTGACTTAAACTTGTAACTGTTATCTTCTACCCTGCAGAAGCAAGCAAATAGGGCCATAGCCCCTTCTATTCAAGACCTTTTGTCCAAAACTAATTTCCAATGTCCAATAAATTTTGCTTTTGCGTAATCTAAACATAGCGTACCAATGCCCCAAATGGTAGTTCTTTATCATTTTGGGACATTTTATAAGCTTTAGAAGTTGCTGATTGAGTGATAATTGAGTGATCTCCCACAATAGAATATTTTTTTTGTATCAAAATACTCTTACCAAAACTCAGATATCTACCCAAGGCTTTCTGTTTAATCCCCTTTCCAAATGTGCTGATCTGCATGCCGATATATGCTTAGTCATGACCAAAGGGCAAAACATTGCCCAGGTGTTTGCCTGCTATTTTCTTAAGCAGATTGAATAGCACTATAGCAACTGTCCATTGGTTATGTGACTTATTCGATAATGTAACTGACTTCAGCAGAACCTCTCGAATCCTGCATCAAAGACTTTCACACCATACATCAATACGAAGAATTTGGATGCCCTTAAACAAATGATAAGTGTGTTTTTGCCCAGTTCCAATCCTATTGCTGAATTAGCCCAGCATAATCCTGTGATTTGTTTCCTTTTTCGCGTTACATGTTATTTGTCATCCTATGGTATGCATTTCATAGATACAAGTTTGTTGATTGGTTACAGGTTAGTAACTTCTTCTATCGTTTCTGCATATAAACTCCTAGCGCCTATCAATCTCATTTTTTACCTTTTTTTTTTCCTTTCTTTGCAGGAAGAGATTAAGATAACTGGTGTAACTGTTTTCGTAAATCCATACACAGAGCTCGACGAAGAAGACGAAAAGCAGAAAGCGAAAGATGAGAAAAATGCCGAGGATGAAGACAATGTTGGTCTCTAACCCTTAGATGTAGAATCTATAAGAAGCATGGATACAGACAGTCAAGCGAATACATGATTTTCAAACAAATTGGACATGAACACAATGGCAACACATTGACTATGAAACAACTAAAAATATTTTACAGGGATATTATCCAAATTCATAAAATATTGAAATATAGTTGTACCAATATTGGGTATAGAAAAAATAAATAATATTAGCTTTACGCATGTATGACACAACGGTCACTAATAACTAGCAAGTATTTAAGAATTGAGTATCCATGGCAATTTGATCCTGCCTCAAGTTCTTAATATTGTATTTTGACCTCCTAATGTGTCCCCACCATGTACTCACAAATATGTCTAATCTTGTCCCCAACTTGTTTGACTAAAAACAATAATATCAGATATGTATTTGGGCGTGCCTGGACACGGGTATGTAAACAGATAGATGTGTCCATGCTTCTTTGACTAAAGATTAATGAAATGTTTTTGCTTCCTTTCTTACATTTCCCAAAAGTAATGGCATGGCAATATCTGGTTCATAATATTTCAGGACAAGGTTGGGTCATGGTACAGCAATCCGGGAACAGGAGCGACGGTATCTGGAGCCACAAGTGGTGGTGTAGGGAAGTACATGAAGGTGAGGAATGCACCGGCAGAATCAGCTGCTGTATCTGATACTGGACGACAGACAACTACTGTAGCAAAGAAAAGAAAAGTGGGTGCCCCAGTGGGGGAATTCAAAGATTTTTCTACCTGGTAAGGCTTTCCCACATGATTTACCAAGTCTCCAAATTGGTGCTTGAGATCTAAAGGTGGTATTCCTGAGCTGTGGGCATCTCAGAAAAATGTGAAACGAGGAACAAAGGGGGTTTTGGTTCGCGTCAGTACTCTCTGTCTGTATTTATGGGTTTTACAATCCCATGTATAAGAAACTTTTTCTTCTTTCTCATCAGAGGCGTTATGGTTAACAGTACTATTACCGTTTTCCCCACACAAACGTTTTTCCTTGCCTTGATAGATTGCCGTACCTAGAAACCATTAAAACTCCTATTTTAAAGAAAGCAAACTGATATTTCTCTGGTCCTTTTGAGGACTCAACTTCATAGACAGCCGGCAACTATTCTCCTAATATTCTTTATTTGTAGTATTTAGTTTGTGTGTGCGTACATATATTTCAAACCTTGACAACGTACAAAGGGTGAGTATGAGGGTGTTTGAGCTCTTCTTTTGTTTTTCCCAAATTTGTGCTCACTTG
Organism: Arbutus unedo; assembly: GCA_014822125.1. Taxonomy (NCBI): domain Eukaryota; kingdom Viridiplantae; phylum Streptophyta; class Magnoliopsida; order Ericales; family Ericaceae; genus Arbutus; species Arbutus unedo. The sequence goes on from JABCMJ010000062.1 coordinate 51,019, forward strand.
TCGTTTTTGCGCCGTTTCTATGCTTTTGACCTTTTGTATTCACACAATCAACTTTCACAGCGATTAAAAGGGTGTGGTAGTTAATTATTTCTAAATTGTAGAGTGAAAATTATAATGAGAATCGTTAAACATATTTGGATGATAATACATCCCCACTCCGTTTGAATGAAATAAGCTTTTAGTCTTCGGTTAAAACCTTATAGCTCCTGCTTACTTGACTATAGAAATTTATTTTTTAAGTAAGATATCTGAATAGAAAGATAGATTCATCAATTTATCCCATCAGATTCGGGAAGCCTTTTTCCTTTAGTGACGGTGGAATCAAATAAAAAGTTCCGCCAAGTGTATAATAGGGCAGATGTAAGATGTATTATTTGGTCATTGTGCCACGCCACAGGCTATGTATGGATCATATACTAGTTAAAATGTTTTGTGATGGGAAAAGAGATGGTAAAACATGATTATACCTACCCAATCATCTTTCATTCTCAGTCCTCATTTTCCTTCATCAAGACAAATTCAAGATCCAAACATAGCTGCATAACACGATGCCCACACACACAAGTTTACTACAAAATCGACGATCAATTTGAATAACAAGAGACCTGAAAATCAATATAGTAGAGTCAAAAACAGTATAAAGTTGTTTGGTGTCCTTCATTACGATTAAAGTACAAACCAAAAAAATTAGTTAGTAATTACGGAGAACAGATGCTCTACTCATGCACAACTTTTTATTTTCTCAGAACTAAATCCTAATTAGAGAAAACACAACTGAAGTCCACCTGAGTCGTGCTCACATCCTGCATCAGTAGACAAACCTGAATGTTGCAATCAACCTGAGTTGTGTTAGTCTCAGGCCCAACTGTCCCACAAAACCAGCAAATGGAAGGGCAAATTAGTTATGCCAAAGCCCAACTCCAAACACACTCACAGTTGATTCTGGTCATTACAGCAAAGTGGTTTCTTCAAAGAAATTGTAAGGCCGGTGTTTGGAAAACCTGTTAAAGTACTGGACAGAAATTAATGGCAGACTAGCCGTTCCTAATCCCAACATGAGCTACACGGAGACATTCAAACCCACAGGTCAGAGGGATTTTTCAATGGACAAACAAACTTTCATCAACCCTGCCCGTATATACACTTTCAACGCAGGAACCCTTTTCATCGTTTCTTCTCATTGAACCTGTAAGGAAGCCTCCATCTCTTGTGCCAATAAATTGACACTCTTGACCACAATGGGAACCCAAAATTGTAATCAAGAGGCTGGTCTGCTGCTCCGCCCACTGTTAAAGGCAACCACACATATCTAGAGTCCCTCAAGTCAGCCCGATTCCACCTATCTGCCATGAATATGAAAGAACCTGGAAACCCAGGCAAAGGAAGCACGAAAGTACTCTGAGAAAAAAATGTCGTATGTCGGTATACTTTATTACCCCCGATGCAAGGGTTTCCCATGGTCTCCCATGGGCCCAAAATATATTCGGCTGCGTGGACCAGGGCCTCATTCGGGGCCCAACCCGTGCAGCCCGATGTGACCATGTAGTAAGTCCCCTCGTACTTGAACAAAGCTGGGGCTTCACGATGTTGGCCCACAAGAATCCTCCTCATGACATGTGTCACATCGAGGTAATCTTGATTAAGTGGGCCAATATGAAGTTCACTATTGTCCTCTGAAGAATAGATGAGATACGCTATGCCATCATCGTCTTTGTATATTGTCATGTCCCTACTGTCAAATCCGTGGGGCTTTTTGCTGTAGAGATAATTAAAAGGGCCAGCGGGGGAATTACTTACAGCGACGCCTACTGAGGCTTTGGTGTAGTTGACATCATCGATATGCATCCACATCACGTATTTGCTAGTGTTTTCGTTATAAATCACTTTTGGCCTTTCGAGCACGTTGGATTTGTGTAGATCATGGGCCTCGTCTGTTTCTTCTGCAGCCAGAACAATACCCTCATTTTTCCAAGTCCACAAATCCTTCGACGAATAGCAACCAACGCCGATAATGTCAACCTACAGAGAAGAGGATATTTTTCAATTACTTTGAGCTTTTGCAACAAATAATGGAATATGCAAGTAATGGGTAAGATTACGAATATGCAGGGTTGGAATTGGTAAGCACCAGTGGAAGAACTACAACAAATGATATGCAGAATTAGAACTCCAGAGACCAAGGGACTGGGAGGATTTATTGCATGTTTCAATCAGAAATGACTCGCACACTGCCACTTAAGTAGGACACCGATACACGCAATACATATTTTCCTTCACCTTATCCAGCCATGGCATCCACAAAACAGACCTTTAATTAATCTCCAATTGAAAAACAAACAAATTGTTCAATCCAATTTTTCCCTACTAAGAATCCTAATAGAGCTACAACTCTGAAACATTAAGACCATGCAGTGTCTTGTGTGTGTGTTTGTGTTTTCATTTCAATTGTTAAACATCAGCCCAAAGTTGTTCCAAATCTGTTCATCAAATGAATTCTTCAACAGAAACGCTACCATTTTTCCAACATCATATTTTCTCTTCCATTTTCTGACAATGGCCTGCTGGTTAAGGGACTCCATGCCAGGCATGATGCAAGGGTTTGAATCCTACTGCTGCGAATTGCAGAATCCCCTTCCCCTAATACTCCTCCAGGCAAGAAAGAAAGAGAACTTTATATGCGTGGCCTTTGGTCCCACTTACAGCAAAAGTAAGAGCTATACCAAGGGTGGAGAAGGATAGAAAATATTCCAGGATGAGGAAAAGGGAGACTTAAATCATTTACATGCGTAAAGGTATCTTAACGAAGGACATACTCGAATATGGTCTAACATAGGATATGATGCTCAATAGAGCTGAACATCATGAAAACACCATGTTCACACCTCATCCCACATTAAGCTGCCAAGTAATCATCCCCCATTGACTGCTTAAATAGGCCATCATTAATACAAACAATCAACTTGGAAAGCTGAGGAACTATCCCCACTCTGACCAGGGACCACTTTCGGCAGCTTTGGAGACTATGACTTGTATGAAGACAGGTTCAAGAATGATAGATCAAACCCAACCCAATATTGGGACAAGGTTGGGCTTGGGAGGACCTGTCCACCCCAATTTTGCGGTTGAATCAAAACAACCCGTACTTCATTTTACATTTCTAAACTGCCATCTATGGTTGAATCAACACAACCCGTACATTATGTGTGTGTGTGTAAGATGCAAGATCGCCTCATTCCCATGCATGTCATGTAGAGCTGTCCTTGTCCCTGTTCTCAGAGTGTTTGTTTCTAACTCGTAACTCAGATTGCTAGATTAAGTTCCCACCTAAGGAGGTGTTTGATAAAACTGAAAGCTGAAAACTTAAAACTGAAAATTGAGCACTGAATTTTTTAAGCATAAAAGATATTTGTTATGTGCTAAAATTTAAGCACTAATTTAATTAAGTTGTTTGGTTTAAACAAGGAGCTGAAATTTTAAGTTAACTGATTTTTCAACTTAACCCTTCATAGGCCTTGCGACACACCAAGCCCCAGATATTGTAGGCGGCGGCGGCGTGGTGGTCGGAGGTGGTGGAGCAGTGATTTACCGTGGTGGCGAATGATGGTGGGGTTAGTGGCAATGGTCGGTAGTGTGGCAGTGGTGGTTAGTTGCGGGTGATGGTTGTGGTTAGTGTGGCAGCGGGTGTCCGGGGTGGTTAGTGTGGTGGCGGGTAGTGGTTAATGGCAATGGTCGGCAGTATGGTGGTGACAGGTGGCAGTGGTTAGCAATGTGGTGGTAGTGGCAGGTAGCGATGGTGGTTAGTGGTAGATAGCAGTAACATAGTTGTAAAAGGCGCGCCTAGGCGCCAGGCGCACCGAGGCCCCACATTCGCGCCTGCCATGGTCCTAGGCGAGGCGAGTTCAACTAGGCACGTGCTTTAGCAGCCTAGGCTCGAAAGGCTTGCAAAGCTCAAGGCGCGCGCTTCTTTCAATTTAAACATTCTGTCATAAAATTTTGTATTTCTCTCACTGCCGCCCTCCTCTCTATCTCACACGTTCTCTCTCTCTCTCTCTCTCTCTCTCTCAGCACGCGACTCTCTCTCCCCGATTGTCTCTGCGTGCGTGACTCTCTCTCTCTAGCTCTCGCTGTGATCCTCTTCTAGCCTCCAAGACCTAGCCTCCAGGACACAGGTATACTATATATATATATATATATATTCTCTATCTATGTACTGAATATGTATATATGATGTATGTATACTGTACTGCAATATGTATATATATGCTCTACGTATTGAATACGCATATATGCTCTGTATATGCTATATATATGCTCTGTATATGCTGATACTCATGGCATTTTTTCAGAATTACACAACTGATATCAAATTATGTTCTACACTTTTAAGTATATGAATATGTATATATATGCTATAGTTCTGTATTGAATATGTGTATATATAAGCTCTATGTACTGATTCTACTGAATATGTATATATGCTCTATCTACTGTATATATATGCTCTGTCTATAGTCTATACTTTATATACTGTACTGATTACTGAATATGTATATATATGCTCTATGTACTGAATATATGTATATATGCTATATCTACTGTATATACTCTGTATATACTATTCGTATGTTGCGCTATATATATAGGCAATTAGGGATACACTTTTTAATGTTTTTACTTATGATAGGTTATTAAAAAATGTCAAGCGAAGGCATCCGAACGGACCTCGCTTGGAATCAAATGCAATTTTTGTGGCCACGTAACAAATGGCGGGATTTGTCGAGCAAAACAACACATTACAAAAGCATGCTCAAGATGCCCTCCCGAAGTAAGAGTAGAAATTCAAGAATATATTACAAGCAAACAAACATTTAAACGTCAAGTGCATATGTTGCCGGATATTGATGATGCATCTGGGGATGATGAAGATGATGTTGTGGAGCTAATTGGACGTGGCAAATCCGTTGGGAGTAGTCAAGGCTCCGTTTATAAACCTAAGCCGCCAAAGAAGCCAAAGACTAAAAGGCCTATTGATGTATTTTTCACACCCAATCCTGACGTCATCATACAAAATCGTAAAGGAAAACAGACAAAAAATGATACAAATGACCCTTACAAGAAAGGACTAAGAGATTGAGCGCTTGTCAGATTCACGAGGTGGATAAACTATGAAAGTTTTGGGCCTGCAATTGAGGCTATTGGGCAATATAGTCCGGGCATGAAACCGCCAACTTATCACGAGACACGGGTTCTCTATTTGAATAAGGAGTTGAAGCATACAGATGATCTGATGAAAGATCATAAAAATGATTGGGTAAAGTTTGAATGTTCCCTACTGGCAGATGGGTGGACCGATCGGAATGGGAGGACTTTGATAAACTTTTTAGTAAATGGCCCAAGAGGAACAATGTTTTTAGAGTCCATAGATGCCTCGAGCTATTCCAAGGATGGGTTTAAAATGTTTGAACTACTTGACAAGTATGTGGAGCGGATTGGTGAACGCAACGTGG